>ML784809.1:42918-61256 GCA_009831015.1 Picea engelmannii
CATAACAATCGTTATGATCCCTTAGTCAACAAACCAGAATGTTACATATGTCATAATTATGGACATAAAGTTGTTGAGTGTCGCTTAAAGAACTATGAACCAGATTTGAATCCCTCTACTAAAAATGTCAAGGGTTGGAAGAAGAAAGGAAGTGACAAGTGTGGATTAGTGTTTTCAGCTCAAAGACAAAAGAACCCTTGGTATATAGACAATGGATGCTCCAAACATATGACGGGAGACAAAGGTAAGTTTATATCTCTAAGTGAAAGTAAATCAGAAAATGTAACCTTTGGAAATGATGCTCCAGGTAAAATCAAGGGTAAATGGATGGTCAGTTTAAGTAATGGAAAAGGAAAAGCCCAAGATGTTCTTCTTGTAGATGGGCTCAAACATAATCTACTCAGTGTAAGTCAAATGTGTGACAGAGGATGTGAAGTGGTGTTCACTTCCAAGGACTACAAGATAAAGTCTGTAAACTCAGGACAAGTGGTGGCTAAAGGCATAAGAACATAAAATAATGTATATGTGTTGAAAGAAGATAGAGAAGAGTGTCATCTAAGCAAACATGATGATAGCTGGTTATGGCATAGGAGACTTGGACATATAAACTTTGATCATTTAATCAAGCTCAAAAATCTTGAGGCGGTAAAAGATCTTCCAAGAATATCAAAGCCACAAGATTCTGTGTGTAAACCTTGCCAAGTATGAAAGCTAACCAGAACAAAGTTTAAATCTAAGAGCTCTACTTCAACAGAGAAACCACTCCAATTAGTTCATATGGATTTATGTGGACCATCAAGACAAGAAGGCACAGGGAAGGAAAACTACTTCATGCTAATCATTGATGATTACTCCAAACTCACTTGGGTTGATTTTCTCAAAGAAAATTATCAAGCATTTGAGAAATTTAAAATATTTAAGGATTTAACGAAAAATCAAACAGGCAACAGATTAAAGGTTGTAAGATCAGACAGAGGAGGATAATTTATGTCAAGTGATTTCAAGGAATTTTGTGATAAACATGGGATCAAGAGAGAATACACTATCCCAGGAACTCCACAACAAAATGGAGTAGTTGAAAGGAAAAACAGAACAATTCAGCAAATGGCCAGGTCAATGATGAATGAGAAGAATATTGGTCAAACCTACTGGGTAGAAGCAATACACACAACAATCCTATTTAGCTAGTTTTTCTGAGAATTTTCTATGCTATATTGATATTTGGTTCTTAACATAGAATGGACATGGTGCACAGATCATAAAATTCAGAAGAACAAAAAGCGCAAGGCATGTGTGTAGGAAGACAATGATGCAGGTAGAGCAGGGTAGTGTAGCAGAATAGTGATGAGACTGGTAAGACATATATGAACATTGTATTAGTATAACAAGTTTCAGTAGAAAATATTTATAATCAGGGTGGTAGGGAGGTGCTAGGGAGAACTGTTTTCCTCGGAGGTTCAAGTGGGTGCTTGAACACAGGGAGTTGTAGCTTCCATCTGGTTGCATCCAAAAAAATGAGGGACTAGGTGCTTCCTTCTAGTGGGTGCTAGAGAAACCAGGGAGTATTTGCTTCCTTATAGTGGGTGCTAGAGAAAGAAGAGAGTTGGTGCTCTTAGTAATTTGCATCTTTTAAAAAAGAGGTTGTATCCTCAATAGGAGTTGGATCTCCCAAGAATGATAATGTAAAGAATATAAAAATTACTTATCATATCAAGAAGAACAGGTTTTTCCCTTTATGGGTTTCCTCAGGAATATTTGTCTCTGTATTATACTTGTGTGTGATTAATGTTTAATACTCTATTTCTTATTTATTGTGATCATCATTGAGTGTTTTGTAATGAGTTTAAAAATGGATATAATTGTTTAAGCACAGTAACAAACGATTCACCCCCCCCCNCCAACAATTGGTAGCAGAGTCGGCCCCTTTTATCTAAGGGTAGATCTTAGAGCTTAAACATGTCAAGCCATGAAGGAACTTCAACCAATAAGGTCCCTCTATTCAATGGAAAAAACTTTGCCTTCTGGAAAGTTAGAATGAGAACCTACATAATGGATTTAGGTGCAGATGTGTGGGATGTGCTAGATACTAGTTATGTAAATCCAGTTTTACTAGCTAATAAGGATGACAAGCTAGAGCAAGGATTAAATACTTGTGAGGTTTGGAAAGTGAATCTATCTAGGAAAAAGGAAAGTTTATCCTAGGGACTGGTGCTTCATTTACAATTGTAAAAATATTATGAACAAGTTGAGATCTGTTTAGACAGTGTGATTTACTTCAAATGTACAGAGTAACCTACAACTGAGGATGGTAAAGTCATTATTCTATGTGAAAAAATATTGAATAAAAGAAAACTATCTGTCTTTAAGAACAATATTTTATTATGGACAATGAGCTCATAGAAAAAATCTATCCTTTAAAAGTAGTTCTTTACAGTGAACTCTATTCTTAAAACATTTTTTCAAAGACTCATAATTACTTCTATTATACCACATCATTTATAGTAGTATGATTGACTGAAAGTAAACAACATCATGATAATATTCAAATGTAGTGGTTATCTCTACAATGGCAAATTATGTCATGATGGCATCTTAACACTACTGATAATTCAAGTGGAATCAATTCTATGCTAATTTCTACAGAGATATGAAGAGTATGAATAAGGCAGTATATGGAAAGCTTTGCCATTATGAATATATCAATACATGTTCTTATAATTAATACAATCTATAAACACTGTGCAAAAGAGATTTGAAATCAACTCCTATCCTATCACTCTGATGTTGGAAATATTCCACATTGAATTGACAATTTATGCAGACCTACAAGAAATAATTGAAAATCGTAACTTAGTGAAGTAGATTTAGCTGTTATAGACATTTCCTAAGTAACCAATCTGCAAATGTAACCTATAGTTTATAACACAAGGAAAGAAATCTTGTGTATAATTGTACAATTATATGACTATGAACATATATACATTAGTAAAAAACAACCTGCATAAGAGATGTTAGATGTCAAAGTGTGGACAATTAGATATAGACAAATATGAGTGACCTGGAAGCAATATAAGGATAAATACAACTTCAACAAGGATCCTGCACACAAGAGAGTTAATATGTAGAAATATGAATACACAACAAATTAACAAGATGACTAGACCACTGGTTCCCCCCCCCAGATAGTCGTGGTACCACTCCAACTCAATATACAGTCACAATCTCAGTGCACCATTCATATTAACACTAAAACTAAGTTTACAGAGAAATTCAGTATAATAGCTATGTATATATAAAAATCATGTCCCTTCATACCTAGATACTTCCAGTACTTATAGAGTTTCTTGGGACAATTGAGAGGTCGACCAATGAAAGGGTTGACACTCTCCTTCAATAAAAAACCATTAATATCTTAATAAAAAACAACATATTTAAGCAACCTCGTGTGCTCAAAATAGAGGCCAAACACAACTCATCAAATCTATGTAATGATTTCCTTAGCTTGAGAGCTCGAACAGGTACAAAACCCATGTTTTGTATTCACTAGGAAGAGCCTGCCGATATGCCAACCCACAACTTCACTGTACTCTGAGGGTCATATCGATGGCCGGATCGAGGGTCGGATCGAGGGTTGGATCAAGGGCTATATCATGTTTTCAACATGTTTCAAACAAACAAGAAATGTTAATAGATTGTACTCACTCAATTAAAGATAAACTATCATAAAATCATCAAAAATAAGGATTACACATACCTTATGTTGATCCAAAGCAAATTGATGGAAGAAACCTAATAATACCTTCAAGGAGATATTATATAAGCATAAACTTTATAATCTCCATGTGCAAAAAGGAATTTGAACAAACTAAAAATGGGAAAAACACAGAGTCATCAGATATTTCGTGAACCATTTTGCCAATAACTGGTCTGGGATGGTAGATTTGATCAACCTTTGTCATCGTCTCCACTCATGAATGTGATCAGAAATGTGTACGAAGTTGGTCTGATGAAGGGAGGCCAAAAGTTTCGTTCTGGTTTCGTATCTAATTGGCAGTTGAAAATGGGTGAGGAAAGCCATTGTAAGCGAATTAAAACCTTGAAAAGATCCACGTTGTAATTCAATATACCATTTTTTTGCAGAGCCCATAAGAGTACACTAGAAAAGACGTAGTTGAATAGAGTCATCCATCAATGAGTTTTATGAACACCAAAGATGAAATTTCATGACATGGTTATTCAGATATTCTCCAGGTTTACCGTCAAACTTTGGGATATTCGATGGTAATTTGGCGGGAATTATTGGCTAGAAAGGAGAATGAAATATGGGGTCATTTGTCAATCTTGATAGACTTGGGAGATCTAAAGTATCCAAATAAGGTAAATGTCGATTGCTTTGAGGATAATATTGGTGAGGCATGGGAACACCAATAGGAACATAAACAGGTTGTTGTGGGAAGTTGTATCCAGAAGGTCCTCCCATATATGGATGTTGAGGATTTTGGCCAACAAAAGAAGGTTTCATTTGTTTGGGAACTTGGGAAAAAGATGAAGGAAAACCAATTTGACCTTGAGGAAGATAATTGGTTTGACCCTGAGGAGGATAAGCAGTGTAACCCTGAGGAGGATAACCAGTTTGACCCTCAGGAGGGTATCTAGTTTGAACCTCGGGAGGATAACTAGTTTGACCCTATGATGGAAAATATGATTGACTCTGAGGAGCCCAAGTGGGGATTCAAGACACTTGGGAATGGTTGTAAAAAGTACAGTCCTGAAGGTTTAGGATTTAAATATCCTCCTTATGGGGTTGGATTAAAATATCATCCTTGAGGTGGTGTATTAAAATATCCTCCCTGGGGTGGTGGATTAAAAGATCCTCCCTGAGGTGGTGTATTAAAATATCCTCCCTAGGGTGGTGGATTAAAATATCCTCCCTGGTGGGGTCCCTAGGTAGTTATCTATCCATCAATTCATCTTCAATTGTTGTCTCCATCTAGAAAATGCTTTATTGTGCAAAATTTTTACTGCAGAAATAAACTATGTACAAATTGGATCTACCTACCCTATGTTACTTGAAGGAAAAGGAAACCTTTAAAGTGTAAGTAAATTTCCAATTTAGCCATTCAAGTATCCAATTTATCTATGCGATGAACTCTAAAATTACGAAACATGTCAGGGCTGCTAACGAGAAGTAAAACGTATGCCAAAAGAATAAAAAAGTAAAACTAAGATGAGTATGATCAAAATCTAATTGCATTGCTTGGAAAACATTGATTTGGAACCATGTTTCAATAAAATCAACTCTCGGTGATTGCTCATGAATGTTGTAATCTTTGGTTTGATGAGAAGTTTCCCACTTGAAAATATCACTTTTATCTGTCTTCTTATTCTCAACCACATTCAAGATTCCTAGTTTTTCAACCATGTTTTGAAATAATTATTCTTTTATGTAATGACAATATTTCCCATAGTTGTGACAATCGGTTATCTTGTCTGAAATAGTCATGATCTTTGAGTGTGCCTAGGGTTTGAGCCTTGATGCACTGCATGTCTGTGCATCCTAGAACCACTAGATCTCCTCTATTCATGCCTGGTGCACCTACCTGCCACATTCCCTGACACAGTAAGATGGCAAAAGATGGAGGAGTGAAATCCCCCTGTTATTGGAATGTAGTCGCGCACGATATGGAAAGCTCCTGAATGCGTCGACCACCCTTCAAACCCCCACTGCATCTACAAGACCAAATCCTACATGAAGAGACTAGACGAGATAGAGGTACAAGCATGTATATGGAATCGTCGCATCCAAAATATTCTTGAACCTAGGTACCGGACAAATGCATCCCACAGACACCAACAATGCCAAAATATTTCATCAAATCAACCAGGGTAGGTGAGCATACCTAGTTCATGAGGAATCATGCACTCATTGGCAAATTTCTTGGAATTTGCCCATCGAAATGGGACCTAGCACGCTGGATCAAAACCTGGTGGACTCGAAAAGGAGACTATGAGCTCCAGCTAAGTTCCAAAGGATTTTTCACAGTGATATTCTACAACCTGAAAGACAAAGACCATATATTTCAAAGAGGATCATATTTCTACAACTTAGCGGGCATGTACTTATGCTTCTGGATGGACCACTTTAGACCTGAAAAAGAAAACTTTGCCTACACCCCAGTATGGATCTGACTCTACTCTCTCCCTCAAGAGTTCTAGATAGAAGAGATACTAGAAGGCATGTGTAACACTCTTGACAGGCATGTCAAGTCTTCAGAAGCCACCAAGAAAAGAAAATACACATCTTATGCAAGAATTTGTGTCTACATGGACATATCAAAAGCATTACCAGGTTCGGTCACACTGGACTACCAGGACGTGGAATGGGCAAAGATCATAGACTATGAACACATACCATTTCACTGTAGGAATGTCATGAACATGGGCGCCTTTTCAAGGACTACCCCCTCAATGTCCCAACCAAACCAGAAATGGAGGAGAAAATGAAAGATGGGTTCAGACAGGTCCAAAATCGCAAAAATCAAACTCAGAAGAAACCCCACCAAGGAGGGTGGCAGAACAATTCCAATGCCAACTCCTTTGACATGTTCAATCACCTTCCAAAGGTAGAAGATCTAGCCAACCCACATCTCTTAGCAGATAGGGGAAATAATAAAAACAAGGAGAAGCAAGAGAAGTAGCCACGCACAGAGCAGATAATCAATCCAGAACCTCAAGCCCCTTTGAACCCAGGAAAGAACCCTTCTATGGAAGATGATACGGTAATGGTGTTGAATGAGAAGGAGTTAGTGGACATAGATCTAGACAAGCTAGAAAAAGCATTGAACAAAAGAGATCTCTAAACCATCTCGGACGACCAACTCAAAAAAGTCCACAAGGTCTTCCTAGACTCTACAACTGGAGCCACTTCCAGGCTAGGTATAAGTGTCGATCCAAACCCAGATCCTAGTAAAATTCCCAAGGAAAACAAAAGACGATGATGAAAATCTATTCAACAACTGATAAAGGAGGCAGGTCACTACATGATCAACTTGGGACAAATCCAATGTCTCTCGAAAATTTCCTTCTCTCACGCCCACAACTGTTAATGATGAAAATCGTCACATGGAACATTAGAGGCCTAAATGGAATATCCAAGAAAAGGATTATTTGAAACTATATAAAAGATGAATACCCAAACATCCTACTGCTACAAGAAACAACATGTGTAGGACAAACAATGGAGGACATATTCAAAAGATGTTGGAGAAAAAGAAACTATTACCTTCTAGACTCGAAAGGAGCAGCTGGAGGACTTTCCATTCTTTGGAATCCAACCACGGTGATAATGTATCAAGCACTCTCTATGAAAAACACTATAACTTCTCACCATCGAGCAATAGGATCTGACAAATATGGAATGATCACCAATGCTTACGGCCCTCAAAGAATCCAAGAAAAATATATTTTCCTTAGAAGCATGTCCTATATAGGATCACTTGTTGGGAAAGAACGTTTGATAATTGGAGGAGACCTTAACATCATCCTCACTCTTGAGGAAAAAACAGGAGGGAAGAAACACCTGGAGCAGGACAACTCAAAACTCACAAAACTCATAGATAATATCAAACTGGTTGACATTGAAATAGAAAATGGTACCTTCACCTGTTTCAACAGGAGATCAGGCCCCCAACAAATTGCAAGTAGATTGGATTTCTTCTTAATCTCGGAAACCCTTATGCTAGAAGGATGAATGGTTGAAGCTATCATTCTCCCAAAAGTAGGATCCAACAACTGACCAGTGCAGCTATGGATAGATACGATAGCCACTTCAAATTTCAAACCCTTTAGTTTTGAAAATTTTTGGTTATCCCACCCAAACTTTCAAGAATTATCCCATTTATGGTGTGAAGATTCTAATATTAATCATGGAACTAGAATTTACAGATTCCAACAAAGGCTAAAAAAATTCAAGCACCAGTTGCGCCAATGGAACAAAGAAGCATTTGGAAAGTTGAAACATCTTTCATGACCAAAAAGCACTAGAACAAAAACTTTAATATACAGAAGAGGAACATCCAAATAGGTCATACAAATACCCAACAACAACAGGAAGAGGATACCCTCAAAGGGCAGTTGTAAGAAAGATACAAGCAGGAGGAAATCTTATGGAAGAAAAAATATCGTGTTCAGTGGCTTAAAGAGGGGGACACAAACTCTAAATTTGTCCACAGGTCTATGATCCATAGACGCTTCATCAATCACATTACAAAGATGGAAGAAAAACAAGGTAACACCTTCCTAACCCATGCAAAAATAAAAAATGATCTACGAGACTACTACGAGGATCTACTCTTAGAACCCCTCACAGACAGGACTCTAGCAATTGATAGGATCACTCAGAACATCCCAACCTTAATCTCCTCAGAACAAAATATGACCCTAATGCAACCCATATAGCAAGCTTAAGTAGATAAAGCAGTGCAGGATATTCCCAAGGGAAAAGTTTGAGTCCTAGACAACTTCACCACTAATTTCTTCCACCATTGTTGGCCTATGCTACATGAAGAAGTGTGGCTAGTCGTCGAGTAATCCAGGATCTACGACAAAGTCCTTCCAGCACTAAATTCCACTTTCCTAAATCTCATACCCAATGAATAAAGAGTCACCAACCCGAAGAACTTCAGGCCAATAACGTTGTGCAATGTGATCTACAAAATCATCTCCAAAGTCATAGCTCTGAGGCTAAAACCCATTTTCCCTTTCACCATCTCCAAAGAATGGTCTGGATATGTAAAAGGAAGGCAAATAATGGATAGTGTTATTCTAGTCCACAAAATCATCCAGTCTCTCAAAATCAGTCGTGCCCTAGGTATTTTACTCAAATTGGACCTCTCAAAAGATTTTGATAAACTAAGATGGAAATACATGAAATCCCTTTTAGAAGCTTTTAGATTCAACAATGATTGGATCTCCTAGATTTTGAACCTCACCTCCTCAACCTTTTTCTCAATCCTAGTCAATGGTGTTCCCTCCCAACCATTCACCACGTCTCGAGGTATAAGACAAGGAGACTCGTTATCCCCCTTCCTTTTTGTTATAATGGATGAAGGCCTTGGCCACTACATCAAAGCTTCCATCTAGAATAGCTCACTGAAGGCCCTAATCTTCATGGCCTCCAACCAATAGCCTTGCACAACCAATTTGTCTCTGACACCATTCTCCTAAACAACCCCATTGCCCAGGAAGCCAGTAAGTTAATAACCATTCTCAATGACTTCAGTGAAGCCTTCGGAACATCCTTCAACCTAGACAAATATCAACTATTCTTCTTCAACACGCTGACAACAGTCCAACAACATATCTCACATTTTCTAAATACACCAATCTGCTCCCTACCTTCTCAATACTTGGGACTCCCACTCTCAGACTTAGTTGTTTGCAACATCTCCTGGGATTCCATTCTACTCTCAATATCCAACCTTCTTAGCAACTGGACTTTCCTCTCCCTCAACCTTCTAGCTAGACTCACTCTTTTAAAATCAGTGCTTCAAGCCATCCCAACCTATCTTTTCTTAGCCCTTGTTGTACCCCAGTCTCTCATAAAACAAATAGGAAACCTCTAGAGGAATTTCCTCTAGCATGGTCATGACCCAAATAAAACATGGGCTCTGGTCAGTTGGGAGAAAATTTGCAAACCCAAATCCATAGGAGGTCTGGGCCTACAAGATCCATACAAACTAAACAACACAATGGGTGCAAAAAATTGGTGGTGATGGCTCAAATCCCCATAAGAGCTCTGGGCCCAACTATGGAAATGAAAATATACCCCAAACATTCCTCAATATCACCTAATTCGAATGTGGGATAAGGTCCAGGGATCCAACATCTGGAATGCTGGATGGAAAAATCACCCATTAGTACAAGAACACGCCTTTTGGGAAATTCAAAATGGTTAGAGTGCACTCTTCTGGATGGACTTTTGAAAGAAGATGCCCCCTTTGCAGAATCAGGATAATATAAAATCATATACATATCACATTCAGGATCTCCCCTCCCTCAAAGTGGCAGATATTTGGGCAAACACCTCCATCAACCCCCCCTAGCGCAAATGGAAAGAGACTGCTCAGGATCTCCATGTGGTAGAAGATTGTAACTTACAACATTGGAAAGAAATGATCCAACAAAGGAAAATTCAGATTAGCACAGACCCAAACATCCTTCGATGGGGGTACACTCCCAATGTAAACTTCACACTCAAAGAAGGCTACAGTTTGCGGGAAAACTTCCAAAATAATAAAAAAGAGCATATATGGACAACAATCTGGAAATCAAAACTCTGGCCAAAAATATCCACATTTCTCTGGCTAGTGGTTCAAAACAAAATCTTAACTTGGGACAACCTCATGAGAAGAGGCTTCATAGGACCCTCAATCTTCCACTTGTGTCAACAATAGGAAGAAACGATGGAACACCTCCTAAATCACTGCCCATACAATGAGCTAATTTGGACCCAGGCTGCCCAAAGCATGAGAAGAACCAATCGAGAGAGAAATAGCATCATCAACACTTTCAAAGGCTGGGGGGATGGCTCCTACAAATTTCCCATCCTAAATAGAATTTGGAAACTCCTCCCTGGCTTCATAGTCTGGAAACTCTGGAAAGAGAGAAACAAAATCATTTTCCATTCTCAGGCCTCCCCCCCTGATCCTCTGGACCAACATACACAAGAAAATTCTGGAAACTCTTAAGCTCCACCCCTGGTCCTCGAAATATTTCCCTTCAGATGCCTCTGAAACCTTTGTTCTAAGTTTTGGAATTTCTCCCTTACCCCCACTCTCTCTTCCTAGCACCAAACCCAAGCCTCTTTTCCCGGTCCCTATTCATGGATTCCTCCTCCCCCAGGATTCCATAAAGTCAACTTTGATGGTTCCTCTAAAGGCAATCCCGATCTCTCTGGGTATAGATCTGTTATTCGAGATAACGATGGCCAAATACAACACCTAATGGAAGCAAATCTAGGACATGACACAAATAACTTGGCATAAATCTGGGGACTAATCAAAGGGATCCAAATGGATTTAGATCACAACCTTACTAGTCTAATAATAGAATGGGATTCCAGAGTCATCATCAATCATGCCACCAAAATCATCACAAGATAGGACCTAGAGAAAATCAGCCCTAGATGGCGTCTCCTTGGGCCCCTCAACAGCCTGAAAGCTCTTCTCAGACCCACCCTTACTCTAATCACCTCACACACAAGATGCAAGGCCAACAAGGTGGAAGAAAATCTAGCAAATGCAGGAGTAAACAAACAAGAAGACATCTACATTTATTCAAGGTAGTCCCAGAGCTCGCAGTTATTGCTTCAATGTAGGAATCTAGTGCTTCTGGATTACCCTCTCCCGGATGGGGTGATAGGTGGAACAAAATGGGATCCAGATGGATCTAGGTGGTGCCAAGAGCTATTAATCCATGTCACCAACCTCTCATCCCTCCAGTTTGAATGACCCACACTCAATGAAGTTTAATGGAAGTGTGTTGGGCACTCAAAGGAAAGTTAATGAAGCCTTTCATGAACTAGGCTAGGTGTACCTACACCATGCTTGCAGTCACCTCAGACTTCATGGATCCTACCCACATCAAATCATCTAGCACTATGAAGGCCTACGCACTGGACAAATCTCTCATTCCTCCTCTGCTTTTTGCCCGACTGCTCCTCGGGCTTCTCTTCTCCCTAGGCTCGACTGTTCCTTGGATATCCCACAAATTTTTCTCCTTGCCCCTGCCTATTTGGTTGCCCACAATCATCCCTCCATCATTCATCCAGCCTAATCCTCATGTGAAAGATCACAACATTCCCAGAGAGAGGGGTATATCCAGGAGAGGCTTGTTGTACCAGAATGACTTCACTAGGCACAATCAACTCTCCCCCTCTCATCTTTCCCTCATAATCACCAATAATCTCGATCAATGCCATAATTGGCCTCAACAAACCCAATCCCCCACCCCCACTCCCACCAATGACCCTGGTAGCGGCCCATTCAGGGAGGAAATTATCCCTCCTGAGAACTTTTCCCCTCCGCCTAGCTCTAGCCCAAGAACTGGACCACCTAGTGCCCACACTCTGAACCATTTATATGGCACTGGAGTTTTTGTGGTGGAGGAAGAAATTCATCCCAGCTAACAATTTTCAACTCGTTTGACAGCTATGGCAGCTGTGGATGCAGTGGATGCATAGTTGGATGCAGTGGACATAGTGGATGCAGTGGATGCAATGGATGTAGTTGTTGGGCCCTTTTTGTTGGCATGGAATTGATAAGACCAGGGTCCTTCTTAGGTTACTAATGAAAGGTACTGAGTATTCTAGAGCGCTGACATTTTCAAATCCTCCAAAGAGAAAAAGTCTCACCTGAAACACAACCAAAACATAAGGATAGGGAAGGGAAATGAGAATACTTAGGTGGGTTCCCAGAACCTTCAAGATTCACCATGATCTTGTGCAAGATAATATAATTACAGAACATATCTGAACTCATGCATACTAGAACTAAAGATACTTAAGTTGCAAAAAACATTCATACACAGAGATATCATATGGAGCTTATTAAGCATAAAGGAGTATGTAAAGATACAATTCATAAGCATAAACACAGAATGACACATTATATTTCAAAATTTTGGGTCCTTCCTCATCTATTATCATCAGAAATTATCGGATACAACCTCATAGATACAAATTAGTACTTTGTTATATACTTTTGGCTCCAGACTGTTGTCACGGAGCTCTAGCTACCCTTTTCGCCAAAACTGTATACAAATTACATTCACAGAACCTATAATCTGTCTGCACCTCTATCTCATCTAAATTAGCTAACCCATATAACCCTTTCAAATCATATTCATCTCATACATATAGTCTAAGTGGGATATTTTGGCTTTGGGATCACATGCTTTATAGTTATGTTATAACTAATTTTACCTCATTGTCATTGTGTTGTCCCTTTCCGCAACTGATTTCAGTTTCTTTTTCTTTCTCCACTATCCAGATTCTTTTGTAGCATGTGAAACTCATGTTAAACCAAAACTGGGACTGTATTCCTTCTTGTGTAGCCTCAAATATAAAAACAAAGGGCCCAATAGGCTCTGACCACAATCCTTGACTCACCCTTGAGTCAAGTACTTGGCTCTTTCACATATCCTACGAGTAATTGTTGCTTTCCCTTGTCCTCCTTCTCCTCTTTACTTTCTTCTTATGCTTGCACTTTCTCTTTCTCTTCCTCTTCAAATGAAGGGACCAACTCTAAGGCCCGTTTCCTGACTTCCTGGAAACTCCCAACTTTATTCTACCACTTCCTGGCAAGGAGTGAGGCTTCAGCTACAAGCTACTAGGTCGCATCTGTGATACATCCTTTGGGCTTGGATGCAACCAGAGAGTTCCATTCAAATTCTATTGTAGAATCCACCTGATGCATTTACATATACACTTTCTAAATGACAGGTCAAAAGTCACGCATCTTCTTCTTGGCTACGGATTTTTCCTCAAATAGAGCATTCAACTCATTATCCACTCGCTGAATTCGATCGAACTTCACCTATTTCTCTAGTGGATCCATAGTGACCGTAACTTCCTCATTCAACAACTGTATTCTCATGCACACCTCCTCTAGAGTCTAGCTGCACCTAGCGATAATTCCCATCCAGTTGTTGAATTCTCGGAATATATTTGTGCACTCAGTTGTGCGCTTGTGTAGTGTTTCTCAAGCATTATTTCCTTCCAACAGTATTTTCTCCATTTTCTCCTATAACTTCTGAGGCTGCTTCTCTGCTTCTTTCTAACTCTGCCATAACTACACTTCTAGATGCTCAATGCGAATGGCCAACTGTGACCATGCTCCCTATATTAATTTGACCTTATCCTTAGACTCTCCTATATCACTGGATTCTGATAGTTGGGGTGTGACCTTCCTTATTTCTAGCCAGGCTTCAACAAGCCTCTCTTGAACTCTTTCCAATTTGTGATCCACCTAGATATTGGCATGTTCTTCTTGTTTTCTACATGCTTGAGCAAGGAGTCATTCCTCCCTTGCAAACTCTACAATCATTTTGACCTGTTGGAGCCTCTGCTCCAATTTATTAGTTGAGGATATGATCATTTCGACTAGCTGCATTGTTGGCCACTCTGCAAGGTCAACAGAAGAAGGGTTGGCATCCTTGGGTGCTCGGACCTGTAGTGGAATTCTAGTGGCCATTGAATTCTATGAAGGAGTTTACACCTCCTCCTCTCCTGTGTGTTGAAATTACTAAGACAACTGAGAGGGGGGGGGTGAATCAGTTGTAATTGAGCTTAAACAATTTTAACTCTATTAAAACATTATTAATATTTCTTCAAGTGATCATCAACAATATACAACATATGGATAGTAAAGGTAAAGAGCATCAGTCACACATAATATATACACAGAGACATATTTTCACGAGGAAACCCATAAAGGGAGAAAACCTCTTCTTCTTCGAAATGATAGGCAATCTTTTAAGTTATGTACATCATCTATAATTGAGCACCAACTCAATGTGAGGCTGCTACCTCTGTTTTACAAGTTGCAACTTGTTTGAGAGAACCAACTCTCTGGTTTCTCTAGCACCCACTAGAAGGAAGCACCAACTCCCTTACTGTTCCAGCACCAACTGGATGGAAGCACCAACTTCTAGTTACACAGGCTCCAACCTATATAACAGAGAACACTAGTTCTCCCTTGCACCACCCTGCCACCCGGGTTTCTCTAGCTGCAACCAGATGGAAGCTACAACTTCCTTTTTTCAAGCTCTCACTTGAACCTCTGAGTACAACAGTCCTCCCAAGCACCTCCCAACCTCCCTAAAACATAAATGAACAAATAAACATTCAACTACATAGATACATCAATTCTTACCAATCTTTCTTTGTTCTGTAAATCTAGTCATCTTCTAACTGTTCTGCAATTCATTTCTTCCTTTGTCTGTTCAGTAGGTCTGCTCTGCATCAACTTCTTCTGTCATTCTTCTCAGCTTCAAGTTTTCTTCACCATCAGTTACTCTTCCCTGAGTTTCATCTCACACTGTGCATATTCTCCATCTCACTCTGCACTATCTGATTTTTCCTTTCTTACAGTTTTATTCATTTCTCATACAGAACGACCAACCTCACGCTGTCTGTCTCATTTTCTTTTATACACACTCACGGTGGTTCCACTTCCCATCTCCTTAGGCAAAAGGAAGACAAATGTCTCAACAACTGAAACACCAACTAATCGGTAATCATGAGTCCGTTTCGTTAACAGATTCGAAACTGAGGAGTTAACTGTGAGAAGGAACAGTAACCCTCCAATCAACACTTGATCTGATGGTTCAGATCATTCCACGATTTCACATATCATGATTTTGACATTCTTGACGTTCAGTGTTTTTGTTACTTCAAAGTCCCGATCCACGAAAGTCCGTAATGGAGTCATATCAATGGTCTAGATCACATCTTGATCTGATGGTTGCAATTACGTCACGATATCGTGATATCGGGATTCTTGATGTTAATATTCTTTGACATCTCCAACACTCGATCCTCAAAACCCTGAAATGGACTTGGATCTATGGTCCAGATTCAATCTTGATTCAATGGCTGTGATTAAATCGCGATTTCGCATATCGCGATTTTGGAATTCTTGTTGCATTGTTCCTTTTCCCTCTTCATGTCGCAATTCACAAAACTCTAATATGGAGATGGATCAACGGTCCAGATCTGATCTTGATTCAACGGTTGTGATTGAATCATGATTTCAGCATTCTTGTTGCATTGTTTCTTTTCCCTCTTCATGTCACGATTCACGAAACTCCGATATGGAGTTGGATCAGCAGTCCATATCTGATCTTGATTCAACGATTGCGATTGAATCGTGATTTTGCATATCCCATTTTCGACATTCTTGTTGCATTGTTTCTTTTCCCTCTTCATGTCGCAATTCGTGAAACTCCGATATGGAGTTGGATCAATGGTCCAGATCTGATCTTGATTCAACGACTGCGATTAAGTCGTGATTTTGCATATCATGAAATCAGGATTCCTATGGATGATATTACTTGACATCTCCAACTCTCGATCCCCAAAACTCCGACATGGACTAGAATCAATGGTCCAGATTCAACCTTAATCTGACGGCTGAGATTAAATCGCGATTTTGCATATCGTGATTTTGAGAGGTTATGGAACATCGTTCCTTTGACTCTCCAGTCAGTGAACTGATGATCTATCCCCACGTGTCCTACCTATAAGTGGATGATCCTCCTTCTTTCAGAATTCTATACACCCACTTCTCCTTGTACTTTAAAGAGCGTGCAGGTTCTCCTTGATCCAACGATGGTTGGGTCCTGTGCTTGGATCTAACGTCTGATATTTGTCCTCCTCTTCAGTGCGCTCTTCTTTTCTACATTTAGATCTGATGAAACTCACTCTATCGGGAATTTCCAAGAGATCCAACGAACAGAAAATGCTTCTCAAACCTTATGGGCCTACCTCTTGAACATGCTCTTATTCAGATCTGACGGCCATCGGGAATTCAGGAAGAGATCCAACGAGCATAGTTGTTGCTCTTCCCCGATTATCACTGCACCGTTGATCATCACTGTTGTACTCAAGCCATCATCACTACTGTACTTGCCATCAATGACAAGTATACACTGCCTATAAAACATGCCAACAATCCTTTGTACATTCTTCCTGTACTCATGCCATTCGCTGTCTGTTGTACTCAAGCCATCATCACTATTGTACTTGCCATCAATGACAAGTATACGCTGCCTGTAAAACATGCCAACAATCCTTTGTACATTCTTCCTGTACTCATGCCATTCGATGTCTGTTAAATATTTGCTAACAATCTCCCCCTTTGGCATTGATGGCAATACAAGCACCCGCATGCATTCGGACTCAACTCTCCTCCCGAACTCTTTTCTCCTCCTTTGACATCAATGTCAAAGAAGAAACATTCTTCCCCTAATATGTTGCAAAACATACTCCCCCTGTCGACTATAAGCATCTTGGAAATACACCAGATATTCAATAAGTACTCCCCCTGACCAGGTGAACAGATTAGACACAAGAAATTATAACCCCCAATTTTTGACGAAGATATTCAAAAGGGGTTGCTGCTAATGGTTTAGTAAAGATATCAGCCATCTGTTCTTTGGAAGGAATATAATTCAGCTGAACAATTCTATTTGTAACTTGTTCTCTAAGAAAATGGTACTTTATTGGAATATGCTTAGTCTAGGAATGAAGAACAGGATTCTTGGAGACATTAATAGCACTGGTGTTATCACAATGAATTGGAATAGGATCAGTGTAAGTTACCTTCAGATATGCAAGAGTTTGTATCATCCATAAAATTTGTGTACAACAAGTAGCAGCAACAATGTATTCTGCCTCTGTAGTGGATAATGAAATGGATCCTTGCTTTTTACTAAGCCATGCAACTAATGAGTCACCGAGAAAGAATGCTCCTCCACTGGTGCTTTTTCTCTCATCAACACAGTTTGCCCAGTCTACATCTGAATAAGCAGTTAACTGGAAATTCTGATTTCTAGGATACCACAGAACATAAGTCATTGTTCCCTTCAAGTATTTAAATATCCTTTTGACAGCTACCAAATGACTTTGTTTAGGAGCAGACTGAAAACGACCTACCATTCCAACAGCTTGCATTATATCAGGACGGGATGCTGTGATGTACAAAAGACTGCCTATCATAGAGTGATATGTCCTTTGATCAACATCAGGTGAGATATCATCTTTATTTAGCTTGCAACCAACCACCATAGGTGTGCTAACTATAGATGAATCTTCCATCTGAAATTTCTTCAACATATCTTTCAAATATTTTTCTTGAGAAATAAAAATTCCTGCAGAGCTTTGTTTTACTTGTAGGCCAAGAAAATATGACAGTTCTCCTATCATGGACATTTCAAATTCTGTTTGAATAGAATTAGCAAACCACTAAGCAGATGATTCATTAGTACAGCCAAAAATAATATCATCTACATAAACCAAAACAACTAGTAAATTATCACCTTCAGACTTAATATAAAGGTTACTATCAACAATACCTTTCTTGAACCCTTTTTCTTGTAGAAATTTTTCCAGTCTATAATACCAAGCTCGTGGTGCTTATTTTAGTCCATATAAGGCCTTCTTCAGCTTACAAACATAATTAGGATTATCTGTCAATGAGAATCCTTCAGGTTTCTCCATATATACTTCTTCCTCTAGATCTCCATTAAGAAATGTTGACTTAACATCCATCTGATAA
>ML784809.1:61675-73162 GCA_009831015.1 Picea engelmannii
CAATCAACTAGTTTGTGCAGTCTCTTATTGTAGCATCTGTACCCTTTACTATTTGTAGCATAACCCAAGAAGATACCTTCATCAGCCCAGTCATCATATTTGCCAATATTTTCATCATTGTTCTTGATATAACATTTACTCCCAAAGACTTTAAAATGGTTGATTAAAGCAGGTCTTCCAAACCAAAGTTCATAAGGGATCTTGTCACTGTGTGGTCTAAGATGAGCTTTGTTAAGAATATGAATAGCTGTATGAATTACTTCCACCCAATATGTCTGAGGTATGTTCCTTTCATTCATCATTGATCTTGCCATTTGTTGTACTAACCTATTCTGCCTCTCAACAACTCCATTTTGTTATGGAGTCCTTGGAATTGTGTACTCTCTTTTGATCCCATGCTTATCACAGAACTCTTTGAAGTTCCCTGAACTAAACTCTCCTCCTCTATCAGACCTTACTGCCTTTAATCTTTTTCCTGTTTGATTCTCAGTCAGAGCCTTAAATACTTTGAATTTTTCAAATGCTTCATATTTTTCTTTCAAAATGGCAACCCAAGTTAGTCTAGAATAGTCATCAATAATCAACATAAAGTAATTTTCTTTCCCTGTACCTTCTTTCCTTGATGGACCACATAGATCCATATGTACTAACTGGAGAAGTTTTGTTGGAAAATGTTTAACAGGTAGCATATGCTTGTCATTGATGGAAAGTACAACAACGATGATGGCTTGAGTATAAGAAGAATGTAACAGACGGGCACCAGAAGTAGTTTGAGAAGAACAGACGGGCACCAGAAGTAGTTTGGGAAGACGCTGCAGAGAAAGCTCGATAAGATTAGAAGAGATAGTGCATAGGATGGCTGGCATGCTTTACAGGTAGTATGCGCTTGTCATTGATGGAAAAACCAGAGTATGCAGTGAAGGCAAAACAAGGACATATTACGCTTTGGAGGAGAAGCGTTAGTGATCGTTAGATCCCATCTCGAATTCACGATGACCATCAGATCTCAATCTAGACAAGAGGAGCGCACAGATATGGAGGATAGATCTCGGGCGTTAGATCCGAGCGCAGGGTCCGACCACTGTTGGATCGAGGAGAACCTGGACGTTCTTTGAAGTGCAAGGAGTAGAGGGCTCACAAAATCCTGAAAGCAAGAGGACCATCCATCTCAGGGGGTTATGTGGACCGTTGATCCAACTCTCTTTCGAAGTTTCACGGATCAAGAGTTGGAGATGTCAAAGAATAATAACCACAATAATCCCAATTTTACGATGTGAAAAATTGCGATGTAATCTGAGCTGTCAAATCAAGATCAAGTCTGGACCATTGATCTCAGTCCATTTCAGAGTTTCATGAATCGAGACATGGAGAGGCAAAGAAAAAAATGCAACAAGAATGTTGAAATCGCGATATGCGATATTGCAATTTAATCATAGCTGTTGAATCAAGATCACATATGGACCGTCGATCCGACTCATGTCAACAAACCACATCAACTAGGAACACGTGACACAACCAGGTAATGACAAGTGTCAGACTGATTCAACATTCCAAGCACATGTAAGTCACGAATCAGGGTGACACATGGCAGTTATTCAACACATGTGACGTCAGTAGAATTAAACCATGTTGGAGTTTCGGGGATCGAGCGTTGGAGATGTCAAGTAATATCATCCACAGAAATCCCGATTTCACGATATGCAAAATCGTGACTTAATCGCAACTATTGAACCAAGATCAGATCTGGATCGCTGATTCCAGTCCATGTCGGGGTTTCAAGGATCGAGTGTTGGAGATGTCAAAGAATATTAACATCAAGAATCCCGATGTCACGATATGCGAAATTACGATGTAATTGCAACCGTCAGATCAAGATGTGATCTGGACCATTGATACGACTTCTTTACGGAGTTTCGTGGATCGGGATTTGTAAGTGACAAGAACATTCACCACAGGAATATCGAAATCAAAATATGCAAAATCGCGAAATGATCTGACCTGTCAGATCAAGTGTTGATCGGGACCGTTGATCCCACACCATTTTGGGGTATCGGGGATCATGACATGGGAATGTCGAGATGCATGGTCACATGAATTCCGAATTGTTGAATGTCGAAATGCCGAAATGAATGAAAAATCCCATGGAATCAATCCAACGGTGCAAGTGAATTTGAACAAGATCGGAGGGCTACTGTAGCATGACACAGTATAACTGCCAGAAACCACTAATGGTTTCTACCAGAGGATGCAAAGAGACTTCTGTGTGATTTTCAGAGGAGCTGAAGAGTTACAAGGAATCTGCCAGTGGAATGAAGATGATTCGTGGAGGAAATTGACAGCTCGATGAGGATTGGAGCCTGTAACTGAAACAGAAAGGATAAGCTCGACTATACCAGAGAAGACAAAGAGTCTCAACTACCAGAGAGACTGAGGAATCTTAGCATAACACCCAGTGATGCTGAACATGTGGGAAAACTGACAGAGAAGCTGAAGAGTTACCATGATGATCAAGAAGAGCACTCGAGAGGTGGAGGATATCGGCGCAGTGTGAATATGCAGAGGTATTGCGCAAATTGCATGCACAAGGTGCACAGAAGCTATAAGTACATGGTACAGAGAAGAGATGGATTTGTTGTTGTTGTTGGAGTTGTTGTGGTCGCTGTGTAGAAGGATTGAAGTGTGAGCAAGGAGGCAGAGCGTAGGAGTAGAAATACAAAGTAGAGGAAGGTTGCATTGAAGGGACATGGTGCAAAGAGCATAAAAGGCAGAAGAACAAACAACGCAAGTCATGTGTGCAGGAAGGAAGTGAGGTAGACAGAGCAACAAAATGCAGCAAAACAGTGATGAGTCTGGTAAGCCATTGTTGAACGTTATATCACTGTAATAAGTTTCAGTAGCAAAGATTTATATTTCAGGGTGGAAGGGAGGTGCTAGGGAGGATTGTTGTCCTCATAGGTTCAAGTGGGTGCTTGAACATAGGGAGTTGTAGCTTCCATCTAGTTGTAGCCAGAGAAACCAGGGTGGCAGGGTGGTGCAAGGGAGAACTCTTGTTCTCTGTTATACAGGTTGGTGCTTCCATCCAGTTGGTGTTGGAAACACTCAAGGAGTTGGTGCTTCCTTCTAGTTGGTTCTAGAGAAACCAGGGAGTTGGTGCTTCCTTCTAGTTGGTGCTAGAGAAACCAGGGAGTTGGTGCTTCCTTCTAGTGAGTGCTAGAGAAAATAGAGAGTTGGTGCTCTCAGCAAGTTGCAGCTTGCAAAATAGAGGTTGTAGCCTCATTATGAGTTGGTGCTCATATGTATGATAATGTAAATAATGTAATTATTACTTATCATATAAAGGAAAAGAGGTTTTTACCCTGTATGGGTTTCCTCGGGAAATATCTGTCTCTGTGTTTCTCATATATGTGACTGATGTTGAATGTGCCATTGTTTATTTCCCTTCACTATTGTGATCATCATTCAGTGTTTCTGCAAAGAGTTTAAAAGAAGCATAATTGTTTAAGCACGGTAACAACTAATTCACCCCCCCTCTTAGTTGTCTAACAATTGGTATCAGAGCCAACCCCTTTTATCTAAGGGCATATCCTAGAGCTTAAACATGACAAGCCATGAAGGGACTTCAATCACTAGGCCTCCTCTATTTGATGGAACGAATTTTTCTTTCTGGAAGGTTAGAATGAGAACATACCTAATGGCCTTAGGAGATGATGTCTGGGACATAGTAGAGACTGGATACATAAATCCTATTGTGCTAGCTTCCAAAGATGATAAGTTATAATTTAGCTTTAATGCTAAGGGAATGAACGCTATCTTGAATGGACTTTCAGAAGTTGAGTTTGTGAAGGTGATGCATCTTCAAACTGCTAAGGAAATGTGGGAGAAACTCATTAACAGTTATGAAGGTAATGAGAAGGTGAAAGATGCCAAGCTTCAAACCTACAGAGTACAGTTTGAAAATCTACAGATGAAAGAAGATGAAACCATTGGGAAGTATTTTCTGAGAGTTGAAGAACTAGTAAATGCAATGAAAGCACTTGGTGAAAAAATTGAGGAACCCTCTTTAGTTCAGAAAATTTTGAGATCTTTGCGAGATAGGTTCAACTCAAAGGTCTCAGCTATAGAAGAACTTAATGATATAAATACTTTTTCCTTTGATCAAATTCTAGGAACGTTGACTTCATATGAGATGAGGAAAGTTACAGATAAACCCACCTCTAGAGAAGCATCATTTAAAGCAGATAAGAATGAAGATTCTGAGCCTGATGAAATTGAAGAAAAATTCGTGAGAAGACTAAAGAAAGGATCAGGAAAGTACCAAGGTAAGTTTCCCTTAAAATGTTTCAACTGTGGTAAGATAGGTCATTTTGCAAATAAATGTCCACACAAGAAACACGATCAGAACTATGAAGGTGAAGAGAAGCACAAATCCAGGAGATTTGATAAAAAGAAAATTTTATGTGTAAACAATGATGACTCCTGAGAAGAAACCGATATTGACTCTTCCTGTGAAGATAAGGTAAATAACTTCATGCTTATGGCCAAAGAGGATTGTGATAATGAAAGTAAGGTCAGTGATGAGAATGAAGAAGAAGTGGTGGTTGATATGGAAGGAGAATTGATCAGTGCACTGGAAGAGATTGACAGACTCAGAATTAAGAACAGAAAGCAAAAACACTTGCTGATGTAGTTTGAGAAAGATAGTAAATAGCCTGATGAAGACTTTTCCCTACTAAAAGTGGAATTATAAGAGGCAAAGAAAATTGAAGATATTATGAAACAATAGTTATCAAAAAGAAGGCTAGATGTGAAGCATTAGAACAAGAAGTAGTGAAAACTAGGAAAGAGATGGAGAAATTTCAAGCCTTGTACAATCAGAATCTGTCAAGTATCAAAGCCTCAGAAGAATTAAATCTCATTCTAAATCAAAAAAGGAATCCAAAGCTGAAAGTTGGCTTGGGCTATGAAGAAGGATCAAGTAGTGGTCAGTCGAGAAACAAAGAACCCATCAAGTTTGTCAAATCTTCAACCAATGACAACAACAAACCTGCAGAAACAAAGGAAGACAATCAACCACCCAGAAGGAGTAAAGAAAAAGGTGTCAGAACTAAATCTGTAGAACAAGGAAATAATACACTCCCTGCTCAAGGAAATCATTAGTATGGAAGAAATCGATTTTCTCAAAGAAGACAACCATTTTCCAGGTACAAAGAATTTTTCTATGGATATTGTTTCTACTGTTCTAACTTTGGTCACAAAGCTGTAAATTGTTCCTTAAGACTTAGACATGAGCATTTAAGTTTCCCAAGGAATAAATATCTACCAAAACAAAGAATGATACAGCAAATTAATAAACCATCACAAATTGCAAATTGCTAAATTAAGTCTAGAGACATGCAACTGAGGAGGTCAATAAATAATGAACAGTCAATGAGTAGACAACGCTGCAACAATAAATTTGACTTATTGAACAATGAGATTGAATGTTATAACTATCACAACTTTGGCCACAAAGATGTAAGCTGCAATCTGAATAATTACAAAGCAGATCCAAGGATAAAGTTCTTAGATAAAAAGGCCAACACATGGAAAAGGAAAGATATTGAAAAATGTGATCTAGCACTTTCAATTCAAAAACAAAAGGCCTCCGGGAATATAGAAAGTGGATGTTGCAAGAACATGACTGGAGACAAGGATAAGCTACTGTCCATAAATAAAAGCAAAATAGGAAATGTGATCCTTGAAAATGATGAACCAGGTAAAATCAAGGATAGAGGGATGACGAGTTTGAGTAATGACAAAGTAGATGCCCGGTACGTTCTGCTTGTGGATGGTCTGAAACATAATTCACTCAATTCAAGTCAAAAGTGTGACAGAGGCAGTGAAGAGGTGCCCACATCCAAAGAGTGTAAGGTAAATGTAAACTCAGGACAAATGGTGAATAAAAGTATAAGGACAAATAATAATGTTGATGTTGAATCCTCCCCTACAAGTAAAGAAGAAGATTTGGATATAATAAAAGAATGCTCAGTTAGCATTTATCCCACAGAAGAAGTAGGAGAAGAATCATGTCATAAAATGGAAGAAAAAGTTTTGAAGGTTGAGAAGTCAAATACCCAAATCAAGTCCTTGAGAAGTTCCATGACCCTGGACAAGGTCTTGGATAGCCAAATATCACCAAATGACAAATCTGGTATTGGAATCAACAAGGTATAAATCAGTGCTCCTAAGAAACCTGATATAGGTCCTTCATTTGTGAGAAAGAAAAGCAGGCGTGAGAGTGGGTGTAGCAGTTTTCTCTTGTGATTGAATATGGACATAAAATCCCTGGATTGAATGCATCATGGAAGAAAAATGAAAATTGCAGTAATAGAGATCGATGAGATTCAATGGGGAGATCCAAGGGCTATTTTAAAAGTACAAGCTACAATTGCACAGTGTTCAAGTAGGACAACAACATTCTGATGTACAATATGATATACATGACATCCTATAGAGACAACAAGAGGAAAGACCTTGTCAAGGAAAGTTAAACTTTTAGGAACAAAGGGGGAAAATAGGCAGAAGCAGAGAGATAACTGTGACAAGGGGAGTCATCCACTCATGAGAAGATTGATAAAGGAGTCCGAGTAAGAGAGGTGAGCAATTTTGAGTATTCTACAGAGGATACAGCAGAAGCTGAAGATGAACAAGTCCAAGAATTAGAAAAAGAAGACTCTGGTTTGGATACAAACATCTGCAGGCCTCATATAAGAGAGTCCTTCCTGTTATGGAGAGTTTGTGTTGATCTTAATATCTGATACCTCCTAAAAATACTGCCACAGCTCAAGGGGATCATGTTCTCTTTGACATTGATGTCAAAGGGGGAGAAAATAATTTGGGTGCCTTAGTTGCCATCAATGCCAAAGGAGGAGATTGTTGGCAAATGTTTAACAGGTAATGTATTCTTGTCATTGATGGCAAGTACAACAACGATGATGGCTTGAGTATAGGAAGAATGTAACAGACGGGCACCAGAAGTAGTTTGAGAAGAACAGACGGGCACCAAAAGTAGTTTGGGAAGATGCTGCAAAGCAAGCTCGATAAGATCAGAAGAGATAGTGCAGAGGATGGCTGGCATGCTTTACAGGCAGTATGCACTTGTCATTGATGGAAAAACTAGAGTATGCAGCGAAGGCAAAACAAGGACAAATTACGCTCAGGAGGAGAAGCGTCAGTGATCGTTAGATCCCATCCCGAATTCACGATGACCGTCAGATCTCAATGTAGACAAGAGGAGCACGCATATATGGATGATAGATCTCGGGCGTTAGATCCGAGTGTAGGGTCTGACCACCATTGGATCGAGGAGAACCTGCACGTTCTTTAAAGATCAAGGAGTAGAGGGCTCAACAAATCCCGAAAGCAGGAGGACCATCCATCTCAGGGGGTTATGTGGACCGTTGATTCGACTCTCTTTTGGAGTTTCGTGGATCAAGAGTTGGAGATGCCAAAGAATAATAACCACAAGAATCTCGATTTTGCGATATGCAAAATCGCGATGTAATCTGAGCCTTCAAATCAAGATCAGGTTTGGACCGTTGATCTCAGTCCATTTCGGAGTTTCGTGAATCGGGATATGGAGAGGCAAAGAAAATAATGCAACAAGAATGTCAAAATCACGATATGCGATATTGTGATTTAATCACAGCCATTGAATCAAGATCACATCTGGACCGTCGATCCGACTCACGTCAGCAAACCACGTCAGCTAGGAACATGTGGCACAACTAGGTAATGACAAGTGTCAGACTGATTCAACATTCCAAGCACATGCAAGTCACGAATCAGGGTGACATGTGGCAGTTATTCAACACATGTGATGTCAGCAGAATTACACCATGTCAGAGTTTCGGGGATCGAGAGTTGGAGATGTCAAGTAATATCATCCACAGGAATCCCAATTTCGCGATATGCAAAATCACGATTTAATTGCAACTGTTGAACCAAGATCAGATCTGGACCGATGATTCCAGTCCATGTTGGGGTTTCAAGGATCGAGTGTTGGAGATGTCTTAGAATATTAACATCAAGAATCTCGATGTTGCGATATGAAAAATCGTGACATAATTGCAACCATCAGATCAAGATGTGATCTAGACCGTTGATACGACTTCTTTACAGAGTTTCGTGGATCGGGATTTAGAAGTGACAAGAACATTCACCACATGAATGTCGAAATCACAATATGCGAAATCGTGAAATGATCTAACCCATCAGATCAAGTGTTGATCGGGACCGTTAATCCCACACCATTTTGGGGTATCGGGGATCGTGACTTGGGAATGTCGAGATGCATGGTCACACGAATGTTGAATTGCTAAATGACGAAATGCCGAAATGAATGAAAAATCCCATGGAATCAACCAACAGTGCAGGTGAATTTGAACAAGATCAGAGGGATACTGTAGCATGACACAGTATAACTACCAGAAACCACTGATGGTTTCTACCAGAGGATGTGAAGAGACTTCTGTGTGATTTCTAGAGGAGCTAAAGAGTTACAAGGAATCTACCAGTGGAATGAAGATGATTCGTGGAGGAAATTGATAGCTAGATGAGGATTGGAGCCTGTAACTGAAACAGAAAGGATAAGCTCGACTATGCCAGAGAAGACAAAGAGTCTCAACTGTCATAGAGACTGAGGAATCTCATCATAACACCCAGTGATGTTGAACGCGTGGGAAAACTGCTAGAGAAGCTGAAGAGTTACCATGATGATCAGGAAGAGCACTCGAGAGGTGGAGGATATCGGCACGGTGTGAGTATGCAGAGGTATTTTGCACATTGCATGCACAAGGTGCACAGAAGCTATAAGTACATGGTACAGAGAAGAGATGGAGTTGTTGTTGTTGTTAGAGTTGTTGTGGTCACTGTGTAGAAGGATTGAAGTGTGAGCAAGGAGGCAGAGCGCAGGAGTAGAAATACACAATAGAGGAAGGTTGCATTGAAGGGACATGGTGCAAAGAGTATAAAAGGCAGAAGAACAGACAACGCAAGTCATGTGTGCAGGAAGGAAGTGAGGCAGACAGAGCAACAAAATGTAGCAGAATAGTGATGAATCTGGTAAGCTATTGTTGAACATTATATCACTGTAATAAGATTTAGTAGCAAAGATTTATATTTCAAGGTGGAAGGGAGGTGTTAGGGAGGATTGTTGTCCTCATAGGGTCAAGTGTGTGCTTGAACATAGGGAGTTGTAGCTTCCATCTGGTTGCAGCCAGAGAAACCAGGGTGGCAGGGTGGTGTAAGGGAGAACTCTTGTTCTCTATTATACAGGTTGGTGCCTGTATGATTGGAAGTTGGTGCTTCCATCCAGTTGGTTCTAGAAACACTCAGGGAGTTGGTGCTAGAGAAACCAGGGAGTTGGTGCTTCCTTCTAGTTGGTGCTAGAGAAACCAGGGAGTTGGTGCTTCCTTCTAGTGGGTGCTAGAGAAAACAGAGAGTTGGTGCTCTCAGCAAGTTACAGCTTGCAAAAAAGAGGTTGTAGCCTCATTATGAGTTGGTGCTCATATGTATGATAATGTAAAGAATGTAACTATTACTTATCATATAAAGGAAAAGAGTTTTTTACCCTGTATGGGTTTCCTCGGGAAATATCTGTCTCTGTGTTTCTCATATATGTGACTGATGCTGAATATGCCATTGTTTATTTCCCTGCATTATTGTGATCATCATTCAGTGTTTCTGCAAAGAGTTTAAAAGAAGCATAATTTTTTAAGCACGGTAACAACTGATTCGCCCCCCCCCCTCTCAGTTGTCTAACATATTTTTCTATTGAGGGAAAGTTTTTAGATTTGAACTGAGTGTGAGTAAGCTTTTCTATTTGACAGGATTTACAAATAGAGTCATATGGCTTTGATATCTTCGGAAGATCTTTTACCGCCCCATTGTTTCTAAGTTTGATTATGTGATCAAAATTTAGGTGACCAAGTCTCCTATGCCACAACCAACTTTCATCATATTTTCTTAATTGGCATTCTTCTTCTTCTTTTAAAACATAGACATTGTTTTCTGTTCTTATACCTTTTGCAAATAGCTGACCTGAATCCACAGTTTTTATTCTACAGTCTTTAGAGGTAAAAAAAAACTTCACATCCTCGATCATAGACTTGAATGACACTAAGTAGATTATGTTTCAAATCTTCTACAAACAACACATCTTGAGCTTTTCTTTTTCTGTTACACAAACTTACAATTCCTTTACCCTTTATCTTTCCTAGTGCATCATTTCCAAAAGTTACATTCCCTAATTTGCTATCACTTAGAGTTAGAAACTTACTTCTGTCTCCAGTCATGTGTTTGGAGCATCCACTATCAATATACCAGGGATTCTTTTTCCTTTGGGCTGATAGCACTAGTCCACACTTGTCATCTACTTTCTTCTTCCAAACTTTGACATTTTCAGTAGTGGGGATCAAATCTAAATTGTATTTCCTTAAGTGACAGTCTGCAGCTTTATGACCATAATTATGACAGTTGTAATATTTTGGTTCACTGAATAATCGATCATAACAATTGTTATGCACATATTTGTTGTTGTGTTTCACCTTTGTCATTCTCCCAGTCATCACATGATTTATAATCTATGATTGTTTGTTGCTTGGTTGTCTCAATCTTTGTTGTGGAAGATAGTTATTCATTGAATATCTTGATTGTTCATATCTAAATCTTAAAGAACAGTTTATAGCTTTGTGACCAAAATTAGAGCAGAGAAAACAATAACCATAGAAAAAATCTTTTACCTTGAAAAAATCTGTCTTCTTTGAGGAGGTCGACTTTTGTCATGCCAATGATATTTCTGGTCTACAAATTCAGTTCTGGGGCTTTTTCTTTCATTTCTTCTTGGTGGCTAATTTTCCTTCTTTGTTTCTGCAGAGTGACTATGGTCAATGTTTGAGGAATTGACAAACTTGATAGATTCTGTATTATTTGGATGATCACTACTTGATCCTTCTTCATATCCCAATCCAGCTTTCAACTTTGAATTTCTTTGTTGATTTAGAATGGAGGTTAATTCTTCTGAGGCTTTAATACTTGGTAGATTTTGATGATACAATCCATTAAATTTCTCCATTTCTTTTCTATTTTTTACTATCTCTTCTTCTAAGGCTTCACACCTGACTTTCTTCTCTGACAATTGTTGTTTCAGTATGTCCTTTATTTTCTTTGCCTCTTCTAATTCCACTTTCAGCAGAGCAAAGTCTTCATTAGGTTTTTTACTGTCTTTCTCGAACTGTGTCAACAATTGTTTTTGCTTTTTGTTCTTAGTTCCGAGTCTATCAATTTCTTCCAGTGCACCGATCAATTCTCCTTCCAAATCAACCACAACTTCTTCATCATTATCATCACTGCCTGTGCTTTTATTATCATAATCCTCCTTGGCCATAAGCATGAAGTCATTTGCCTTATCTTCACAGGATGAGTCACTATCGGTGTCTTCTGAGGAAT
>ML784809.1:73941-117557 GCA_009831015.1 Picea engelmannii
CCCAAGGCCATTAAGTATGTTCTCATTCTAATCTTCCAGAAGGAAAAATTTGTTCCATCAAACAGAGGGGGCTTAGAGGCTGAAGTCCCTTCATGACTTGTCATGTTTAATCTTACAGATCTACCTTTGAATAAAAGGAACCCGCTCTGATACCAATTGTTGAAATTACTAAGACAACTGAGAGGGGGGGTGAATTAGTTGTAATTGAACTTAAACAATTTTAACTCTATTAAAACATTATTAATCTTTCTTCAATTGATCATCAACTATATACAACATATGGATAGTAAAGGTAAAGAGCATCAGTCACACATAATATATACACAGAGACAGAGTTTCACGAGGAAATCCATAAATGGAGAAAACCTCTTCTTCTTCGAAATGATAGGCAGTCTTTTAAGTTTTGTACATCATCTATAATTGAGCACCAACTCAATGTGAGGTTGCTACCTCTGTTTTACAAGCTGCAACTTGTTTGAGAGCACCAACTCTCTGGTTTCTCTAGCACCCACTAGAAGGAAGCACCAACTCCCTTACTGTTCCAGCACCAACTGGATGGAATCACCAACTTCCAGTTACATAGGCTCCAACCTGTATAACAGAGAACACTTGTTCTCCCTTGCACCACCCTACCACCCTGGTTTCTCTGGATGCAACCAGATGGAAGCTACAACTTCCTATGTTCAAGCTCTCACTTGAACCTCTAAGGACAACAATCCTCCTGAGAACCTCCCAACCTCCCTAAAACATAAATGAACAAATAAACATTCAACTACACAGATACATCAATTCTTACCAATCTTTCTTTGTTCTGTAAATCTGGTCATCTTCTAACTGTTCTGCAATTCATTTCTTCCTCTGTTTGTTCAGCAGGTCTTCTCTGCATCAAGTTCATCTGTCATTCTGCTCAGCTTCAAGTTTTCTTCACCATCAGTTACTCTTCCCTGAGTTTCATCTCACAATGTGCATATTCTCCATCTCACTCTGCGCTATATGATTTTCCCTTTCTTACAGTTTTATTCATTTCTCATACAGAATGACCAACCTCACGTTGTCTGTCTCATTTTATTTTATACACACTCACGGCAGTTCCACTTCCCATCTCCTTAGGAAAAAGGAAGACAACTGTCTCATCAACTAAAACGCCAACTAATTGGTAATCATGAGTCCGTTTCACTAACAGATTCGAAACTGAGTTAACTGTGAGAAGGAACAGTAACCCTCTAATCAACACTTGATCTGACAATTCAGATCATTCTGTGATTTCACATATCGCAGTTTCGACATTCTTGACGTTCAGTGTTTTTGTTACTTCAAAGTCCTAATCCACGAAACTCCATAATGGAGTCGTATCAACGGTCTAGATCACATCTTGATCTGACGGTTGCAATTACGTCGTGTTTTCACATATCACGATATCGAGATTCTTGATGTTAATATTCTTTGACATCTCCAACACTCGATCCTCGAAACCCCAAAATGGACTTGGATCAACGGTCTAGATTCAATCTTGATTCAATGGCTACGATTAAATTGCTATTTAGGATATTGCAATTTCAGAATTCTTGTTGCATTGTTCCTTTTCCCTCTTCATGTCGGGATTCACGAAACTCCGATATGGAGATGGATCAACGGTGTAGATCTGATCTTGATTCAACGGTTGTGATTGAATCGTGATTTCGCATATCGCAATTTCGGCATTCTTGTTGCATTGTTTCTTTTCCCTCTTCATGTCGCGATTCACGAAACTCCGATATGGAGTTGGATCAACGGTCCAGATCTGATCTTGATTCAATAGTTGCGATTAAATCATGATTTCACATATCACGATTTCGGCATTCTTGTTGCATTGTTTCTTTTCCCTCTTCATGTCACGATTCGTGAAACTCTGATATGGAGTTGGATCAACGGTCCAGATCTGATCTTGATTCAATGGTTGTGATTAAGTCATGATTTTTCATATCGCAAAATCGAGATTCCTGTGGATGATATTACTTGACATCTCCAACTCTCAATCCCTGAAACTCTGACATGGATTGAAATCAATGGTCCAGATTCAACCTTAATCTGATGGCTGAGATTAAATCGCGATTTCGCATATCATGATTTCTAGAGGTTAGGGAACATCATTCCTTTGACTCTCCATTCAACGAACTGAAAATCTATCCCCACATGTCCTACCCGTAATTGGACGGTCCTCGTTCTTTCGAAATTTTGTATGCCCACTTCTCCTTGTACTTTAAAGAGCATGCAGGTTCTCCTTGATCCAACGATGGTTGGGTCCTGTGCTTGGATCTAACGTCTGAGATCTATCCTCCTCTTTAGTGTGATCTTATTTTCTACATTCAGATCTGATGACCCTTGTTCTATCGGGAATTTGAAAGGGATCCAACAAACAGAAAATGCTTCTCAAACCTTACGGGCCTACCTATTCAGCATGCTCTTATTCAGATCTGATGGCCATCGAGAATTCAGGAAGAGATCCAACGAACACGGTTGTTTCTCTTCCCCTATTATCACTGCACCACTGATCATCGTTGTTGTACTCAAGCCATCATCACTACTGTACTTGCCATCAATGAAAAGTATACGATGCCTGTAAAACATGCCAACAATCCTCTGTACATTCTTCCTGTATTCATGCCATTTTTTGTCTGTTGTACTCAAGCCATCATCACTACTGTACTTGCCATCAATGACAAGTATACGCTTCTTGTAAAACATGCCAACAATCCTCTGTAGATTCTTCTTGTACTCATGCCATTCGCTGTCTGTTAAATATTTTCTAACACTGTGGATGGTCCTGGATCAAGCCTCAACCTCAACGTTGATGGCAGGAGCATTAGAACTTTTGTTCTAGCCAGGAAGAGTTGCAACAACTTTGTGCACTTCTGAGCTGTTTTGGAGGAATAGCTCCATTTGTTCCTACATTGAAGTTGTGCTTTTCCCTAAAGTTGTCTCAGTTTCCTTCTGAACCTCTGGTATATCCACCTCTTTATGGACCTCCGCTTCCAGGGTTATGCTTCCAATGGCACCCTCAACCTTGGTCATTGAGGAAGTGTGTTGGGGACTTCAGACTTGCGAATTCTCTACCATTTGCATCTTCGTTGAAGGCAAAGTTTCCTTAAGTGACACAAAGGGTATGATTTGTAGGTCCTGGGCTTTAGGGTTTGGGCCAGTCAATTGTATCCTCTTCTCAGGTACTTCTGGATTTGGACCAGGGAGTTCTAGTCTTTGCTCGGGTATCTCTGGGTTTGGACCAGGGATTTCTGGCCTCTGCTCGGGTATTTATGGGGGATCGAGCTACATGGATTCTGGATCATGGGCTTGGGATGGAATTTTTGTTTCTGGAGGTGGCCACTAGAGTTGTGGTGGTTATGGAGGTTTCTCAGTGATGATGGTGGATGGAGTGGTGTCAGGCTCAAGGTCGTCCTAGATATGTATAAATGGGTTTCTCACGCCGTTGAGCGAGTGCGAGGGATGGTGGATGAAATGAGTTAGGGGTTCAGAACCTTACTTGGGGAGATCCCCATCTTGAGTTTCTTAGCCACTGGCTCTGTGATGAATGCAAGGATTTCGTTGACATCCTTACCTGTCAACATATCTTTCTTTGGAAGTTGTGGGAACACCAGAAGTGTTATATTCTTATGCTCCAGTGGTTGCGTCTCCTCCTCCTCCTCAGAATCCATCTGTGTCGAAGCTTCTGTCTTCTGTACCTTCGGGCCTAAGCTCAATCCTACCCCTGCTTCCTGACCTCTCTTCTTCAGCAGCTCGGTGGTCAAAACATAATACATCCCCGACTTGCACGGGTTGCGTTTGACTCTAGGCCATGACATCACCTCCTTGTAGAAGGCCTCCTCATCCAAATAGAATGGAAAAATGCATGAATGGAAGTCCTCCATGTTGGTATATATTGGCTACACAAGTGTATGGTGGCGGTTCATGCTAAATGCTATGTTTTGCGTGTTGCAATTGAGCAGTTCCCGTGGGATGGACAACCTCTGTGTTTTGTCGATCAATCTGTTGTACCACTGGGAAAACACCATGTTGTTGAAGGTGGTTTTCTTCGAGTACAACCTTGAATGCTAGGGATAAAACATTTTTTCCAAGTGCCCCTTATCTGTTGGCACCAATTTTCTTCCAACGGATGGCGTCCACTTGAGCATTGTGAACCCAAGCAACATGTATTCATAGGTGAAAGTACAACCTTTCTTCTGTGCTTCCTCGCAGGCCAGGAGGAGTTCCTCTAATAGGTAGTTGCACCAGTTGAAGACAACACCATTGGCACAGAAGTATGCCACTGATAGAGAATCCAATGTACATTCTCCCTTGTAATAGGACCTCATGACCTTTCTAGAAATTATCTAGCAACCAATCCTAACCATCTCGGGTAGTATGGGGTCGATCTTGGCCATGTGGCCCCCCCTTTGTGTGTGAAACCTCTCATATAGGCTAGGCTCCCCCTTCTTTCCATGCTTGTTGGGACCTTGGAAACCTTTGGAAACATCCTCACCCTTGAGGGATAATCCACTAAGCTCGTGGATGTCTTCTGCATGGATTGGATATCTCCTATCCAACCACAGACTTCTATCATGCACCCTGTTGATCAAAAACTTGGTACACCTCACCACCTCTCGAGTGGTGCTGAAAACTGGTAAGTCCCTGAGGTTCATGATGGTAGAGTTGAAAAAATTTATAAACTCGGGCTTTGACACAAATTGCATGCCTCCCAACTCGTCTAGATCGACACTCCAGAAAACATCTATGTTCATCTCAGGGAACAAGACCAGGTATTTCAAGTCAAGGTCAAGGAGCTTGAATTGATTGATATTCCTCTTGATATCGCACATGATCTCGACCTGGGGGTCCCAGGGCTCATCTTGTACTTCATCCTTTGAAACGGTACTTCGGCTCCCTATAGCTCTCGGCATGGATATTCTAAACTATCATCAAATTGCACAGGAGAAACAAGGATTGGGGATCATGACTAAGGGTCAATGGATTACACAGGCTTGATCACTCTTCAGACTTCATAAATATCTAAGTTATTTATGGGAAACAATACATCCCACACCAAGTTCTCAGAGCCTTATACTCAGGCTTAGCTGGCAATTTCAGTAATAATTGTTATTCATCATTACCCTATAGATGCAACTTGGATTTGAGTTGTTCGACGAGACTGGTTAATGGGGTAAATCTCTTGGGTGATCTCAGAATTTACTGGGCAAGTTGGTCAGGGACGTGGTTGATTTCAGAACTTACCATTTAACGAATGAGAATCTTGGCACAAATACTGATGGCATCTTCATGTATTGCGGCTTTATGGTTTAACAGAATTAGATGGGTTATTGTAGCGGTAATAAAGGTTGTGTCTGGACTGGGTTTGTGTGGCACATGGACAAGGATTGGGTCTGGATTCTCTCTCCCTCAGACCACAAAGGGGTCCCTGTCATATTAATGACTTTCATTAATGGGTTCTTGACACTTCTGATCCTACGTTGTTGAGTAAGCAGTTCTGCATCAAATTAATAAGAAAAATGAACTACATGTCGTGGCACAACAATGCACTCTTCGAATTTATTAACTGAATTCACAAAAAAATGCAAGAAAAATCAAATCTAACTACTATACATGCTCCTTCGGACTAGAGAAACAGTCCTTTAGTTCAATTATGAGACATATATGGTTTTAGGAAAGCACCATTCACCCATATTGGCTGCAACATATAACCATCCAGTTGCGTGAGTCTGACTGCTCTAGAAGGTTGGATCTCCACAACTATAAATGGTCCCAACCAATGCATACGCAACTTGTCTGGATGCTTCTGGTATCAACTGTCATAGAGTAGGACCTTGTCTCCTTGCACAGAGACTTTGGTCTTAATGTGTATGTCATGCCAAGATTTATGCCTTGCTTTCTCAACTGACTGATGGAAGTCTGCTAAAAACCTCGACTCTTCAAGTTCTTGTAACTCCATGAGCCTCTGTGCAATTGATTCATCCTCCGACATGTGTGTAATATGTGCAATGTACAAACTTGGAGTAATGAATTCTTCAGGTACAAAAACCTCTTTCCCATACACTAGATGAAATGGAGTGTACTTATGAAGTTTCTTTGTGGTTTTCCTGTAAGCCCATAAAACTACTGGAACTATAACATCCCAATCCTCCCTGTTTGCATAACAAACCTTCATTAACCCTCTCTCCAAAATATTGTTAAACATATCTATTGTTCCATTGGCTTGCAGATGATAGGGGATACTTTTATGATGTTGGATCAAGAAATTTGTTGTAATATTTGCTATGGTACTACTGATAAAATGACCTCCCTGATCACTGGTCAGACTCCTACGACATCAAAATCGAGTGATAATATTTTCAAAAATGAACCTAGCAGTAGTATTGGTCAAACAATCCTGAACAATTGTTGCCTCATCCCAACGTGTAAGGTAATCAGTTGCGATAATAATATACCTAGCCTTTGAATTCCTGGTGGTGGGGTTGATCGGCCAAATGAAGTCAACCACCCATTTCTCAGATGCTTGTAGAGCTCGAACTGGCTGAAGAGGCAATTCATCTCATTGTGATGGCTTACCCAATCTTTGGCAAACATCACAAGATCTAGCATATTCTTTTGGATATTTGAAGAGTGTGGCCCACCATAGTCCATCTTGGAGGACTTTCTATGCAGTGGCCTTTCCTCCAACATGGCCTCCCACAACTCCACTGTGGCACTCCCGCAATACGTCTTTTCTTTAATGATCTAAGACACATTTCCTGAGGATGCTATCTAGTCCCAAATTATACAATTACCCTGGAATCAATTGATAGTCCACTTCTCTAACCACCATATGACGTTTCTGAGTTGCAAAGTACATTTCTGAGTAGGCCCTTGTACTTAATAAGACTTCTATGTCTTCCAGGTATTCTAGTATGGACTCAACCCAGAAAAGGTTTGCATCTACGAGATGATCATTGACTGCTCCACCAGTTTCCCCTGAATCTAATCTAGACAGGTGATCAGGCCCTACGTTACATCTTCCATGCTTAATGATCACTTCAAAAGAAAATTCTTGAAACAATAACAACCAACGAAAAATTCTTCCTTCCATCATAGGTTTTTTAACTATATATTTTAATGCAGAATGTTCAGTAAAGAACTTAAAATGAGAACCTAGCAAGTAATGTCTAAATGTATTCAAAGCGTAAATCATAGCTAAAACCTCCCTTTCCATGTTTGTATAGTTGTGCTCAGCTTCTGACAAATTCCTGCTAGCAAAATAGATATAATGATCCATGGCTCCATCTCCTAGTTGCACTAATATGGCTCCCAAGGCAATCCCTGATGCATCTACATGTACATGAAATTTATTTTCCCATTTTGGAAATATTAGAATAGGTGTTGTGATGAGATTTTCCTTCGGGATATCGAATGCTTTATCACACTCTGGGGAACATTGGACCACTTCTGACTTCTTTAGTATATTCTCCAGAGGTGCAGTGATGTTTGCATATATTATGATAAACCTACGATAGTATCGTATGTGTCCCAGCGTGAAGCGCAACTTCTTATCACTCATCGGTGGCGACATGTTTACAATAATGGAAAATTTGGCTAGGTATACCAATACTCCCTCTTGACATACTATGTGGCACACAAAAGATACAGTTTATGAGGTTCAACAATATCTGTAGTTCTCTACATTTGTCAAACATCAGACCTAGTAGCGCTACATTTTCCTTGATCATACTATATATCGTCCAATCATCCATATAAACTTCTATAAACTTATGGATAATTTCTTGAAAAGATGCTATTACAATCCTGGAAAAAACTACAGGGGCGTTCTTTAGGCCGAATGGCATCACATTGTATGCAAATGACCCCCATTTTGTTATGAATGTGTTCTTCGTTTTGTCTTCTTCAACAATCCTTACTTGGTGATAGCCCAAAAATCCATCTGTAAATGAGTAAGATTCTTTCCCCGCAACTTGTTCTAGCAACTCATCAGTAAAAGGTGTTAGGAAAGGGTCATGAACATAGGAAAAGTTAAGACTTCTATATTCCACACATACCCTACTATCCTCTGTGACTTTCTTTCTTTGGATGACTATTGGGCTAACCCATTTTGCTTCTTCCATTGCAAAAATAAGTCCAGCTTCCAACATTTTGTCTATTTCCCTCTTAACCTTCTCTTTCACTCTGGGGTTAAGGCGATATGGTATATGTCTCACAGTCTTTGATCTGGGTTTTAGTTCAATCTTCATCTCTCCCATATCTCCTTTAATCCCTTTTATATTTGAAAATGTCTTTGGGAACGAGTCCTCATACTCTCACAACAAGCTATGTATTTCTTGGCTAGTTTGCTTATCCCAGTAATCTCCCACCATAGCTATCTTAGTTTGCTCTATGGCCCCTATATTGACTTTGTGCAACTTCAATGGGTGATTATAAGAACCATCATTCTAACTGGGTATGATGTTCTAAATTTCTCTGCTCCCTTCTGTCTCCTTAATGGCTAAGTTTCTCAATTCTCCTAACTCATCTGGGCTTTCCAAATCCTTCTCAATATTATAGCATTCTATATGTCTCTTGTCCAAGTTTAGGTGAATATTATACTGAAGCTCTTGGCTATGCTTTGCACATACAACTAGGTCTGATTTCCATTTACTAGTGTCTGTAAAAAGAAATTCTTTAATTCTTTGCATGACTAATTAAATCTCAGGGTATTTACTTGTAAACGAGAAGTCCTTGCAAAAATGATCTGCCAACATTTTCTAGTCATTGGTCTGTCTTCTGGTTTCTTCATTTATGTACAAAGATTTTGGAATTAGACCTAGAGAATGGAGAAATACTTGAACCTAGAAGCGAGATGGTATTTTTGCAACTTTCCACTGTTTCACGCATTGTTCAATATGTGCTTTAGGATCAGATTGTTCGTTGAAGAGTTGCACAAATTGGGAATCCATTTCCATCTTTGATTCCAACTACTCCTTATATTGAAATCTATATCGGATAGCTTTCTTCACATCATCCCAGTTCCCTACTGAGGCTTTGTGATTAGTACACCATCTAGCAGGGTTGTCCTGGAGGGCCAAATACAACACTGGGATCCTTTTATATTCCGCTATCTTTTCTTCCATGCTGACCAAAAAATTGTCAAGTTCTAAGTTACCATCATATATTGGGTGTTCTCTGACCTCAGTTCCAACCCATCTAGTTGACCTGATAGTTGCCCATCTTCTTGAAATTATTTCATATGAGCCTTTTTGCCAACTGTTGAATGCCAGTTCATAATCTTCATTTGCTGATTGGATGATCCTCCAACTTACTGATCCATCAACAATAGGATTTATGTAGTATTCTCTCGTTCATGTTGTTACAGTGTACAATTGATCCAAGTCTTCTCCCTCCATTTTTTTTTGTTGGTTCCATGTAATGAGGGACTACATACAGATCCAAGGGTTGAACTACTTTTATTCCGTCTACTTCAAATGTCATAGTGTATTTCTTGAGGTCAATCGCCACATATTTTTCATAGGCCCAATCAATACCAAGTACTGGAGGATAAGGGTTCTTATCCCCAATGATTTTGATCACCTTAAAATCAACTACAATCTTCACTCCCACAACATCTATTTCCACATCCTCCAGTATTCCTATTGGGAAAATACAATATTGATTGGCCATTCTTAGCTGGATTGGGGAATATGTCAACTGGGGTTTTCCTGAGGCTTCCCAAGTATTTTTAGTCAGCATGTTAACATCAGATCCTAGATCTAACATAACATCCTTAATCTCAAACTCATCTATCTAGGCTACTAATCTAAACTCTTTTCCAGTATGTACTTTCCTTCTCTGTACTCTATGTGCATTCTTCTCATGAATATAATTCCTTATTCTTGTTTATGTAGATTCTTCATTCCCTAGAACTAGATACAGTGCATTGCACAACTTTTCTGTCAATTGGTCATTCCCAAGGATATCAGAAAATAACTGAAACCAAAGGTCAACTACATTTTGTGGCTGCTCAGGTTGTCTCATTGGGACTACATGGTTTCTGGGTGCAGGGGGTGAAGTAGGGACTTGCACGATCTTAGGGTAAACACTAGGTTAATGGGGTTTCTCTTGCATCTCAAGGACAGGGATATTATGAAACAATTCTATGGAATTTTTAAAGCATAGCTTATGTTTCATAGGATCATACATGTCTTCCTTAGGCATTTCTTTCTGGATCTGAGGTAAATTATCAGCATTTGCACCAGTCTTTTCCCCTCCTTGAGTGATGATATTAAGGTTGGGAATTTGTCCCCTAATAAATATATTTATCTATGAACTAATGATGTTAGTTCCTCATTGATGTACCTGATATTCCCATTTTGCAATTAGTTCTAGGCAGTCTTTAGTTGCGTTTTTGTTGGTTCTGTAGTGAGAGAACCATGACCACCTCGAGTGAGGACAAATTCTAGCCATGTGGTATTTCTCATCACAGTTGTGGCATCTACTTGGTCCTCTTCCCCCGGTTCTTCCTCCCCTAAAGTCTCCTCCGGCTCCACCTCCTTGACCTCTTCCTGGTCCCTGAGGGGCTTCATTCACCCTGAATGATGTTCGATCTAGCCTGTCCTCAAGTGCATCTAATTCTCTACATGGATTCATAGAATGTGTGGTATATGCGCAAAACTCACAGTGCATAGTGTTCGGTATTGTTGAATACTTCTAAATAATGGGGCAATGTCTCAGCCCATGTCCATGGATTTGACAAATCTCACAATACTCAACTGATGGTGTTGTTTGTTTACCTGGAAAATCATGATATGAGGTGGGGTTATGGAATGGTAAATTCATAAATAATTGTGCAACTCCTCCCGTGGGTCCTAGTGAGGGTCCCATCGGATTATAAGGCGGTCCCATTCCCCTCATTCGTGGACATTCTTTCACCAGATGTTCATCTATGTAACATCCAGTACACCAGACTTGCAGTCGTCTTGATCTGGGTATCGTCAATTCTTGAATCTTCTCTGTAAGTGATGATATTTTCCCTTGTAGTTGTGCCAAATTTGCATCTGCTAGGGGTCTGGTCACTCTTAGGCTCCTCGGATATCCTTCAATGGCTTCAATCCTCATTGATTGTTCCAAGGCATCTGTCAAAGAGGCTATCTTTTGTTGTGTCAACAGAATCCATGTCATAGGTAGCAATCCCTGGATATACCATTCTCTTTGACGTTCCTCATGAATTGGATGCGCTAACCTCCCTATATAATCTTTAAACTTCTAGTCTTATTCTTAGGCTGATTCACTTTCCCTTGTTGAAGTTCGTGCAACTCAGACAGAGCTTGTTGTTCTAACTAAGGTAGATTAAACTCCGCTAAGAACTTTGTTCGTACCTAGTTAAGTGTGAAATCTTGACCTTGCATTCCTGGAACTCCTCACTCAATAACCTTCATGTACCATTTGAGAGCACGACATCTCAAGGTAGTCTGGAACTCAACCAATTTATTCGCATCTTGAGTCCCTCTGGACCTCCAGATTGCTTCACACAAGAAACAATGTTGCTCAACATCTCCGTCTCCCTTACCCCAAAATTATGGGTATTGAGCAATCGAACCTCCCATGTTACCATCCATTGTTGATCTTATTGCTCCTACCAAAATAAAACCTAACAGTCCTGGTTGCAACCTACCAGGGGATCCCAATATCCTCCTAGTACTCACACTTCCCAGTTGTGATTGACTAACTGGTTGTACTAGAACAGAAATAGCATAAGAACGTAGTATTGAATTTACCACTTGTATAGAAGACACTTGGGGTATGGGTGATTCGGAGATGGTGCCACTGGCTTCAGGGTGGGTTTATTTGATTTAGGGGGTCTCATTCTTATCCTCTAGAGCAGTTTCTTTGGCCAGATTCACGATATTTCCTAGCATCGGGGTTGAATATTCTCTCTCTTCTTCAAGATCCATGTCAGCTTCTTGTTTTCGTGCTTCTACACCTTCTTCTTCTTGTCCACCCTCCTAGGGACTTATTTCTCTTTGCGCTTCTCTCTCACTTAATCTTTGACTGGCCAGTATTTCCTGTCTTTTCATCTTTCACAACTCTTCCATCTATCCTTCCTCTACTTCTCTTGGTCTGACTTATTTCTGCAACTTCTCGGACTATTTTCATGGTTTCTTTATCTTACTGCGCCACCACTTCTCAACTATGGAGACTCTTTTCAAGGCTCGCTCATATCTTGAATCCATTTCTTTCTGCTTCCCCATTTGTCAAAGAACCCTCTCCCCTCTCTCAGGCCATGAATCCACCCCAACCCAAGCAAGGTTGTTTACGTTTCCATCTCAGTTAGGGACATAGTCATCATTCCCTCCTCCATTAAGAAAACCTTAATCCACAGGGGGATTTATCTCAATAGTCTTCCCCTTGCTTCTTTCTTGAAATCAACTTCTGCTCATGAACAATATTGGTGGTTCTCAGCTGCAAACTTGATAGTGTATTCTTCTAATGTGGTATTGACCCAGAAATCGATCTATCACATTACCGGATGATCCAATCGATGAAGTGTTGCGATCTTTTATGTATCCCAAGTACAGGTCCTCTTGACTTGTTCTTGGAATTCTAGAGCTTCTTGGAGCCTATCTATCCAGTGGAAAAGTTCTTCCGGGAACTTAACCCAGAATATATCGTATTGGTCACTCGATCTTTCTCAGTAAAATACTACCTCCCATGTACCTTTCACAGATTTTCCTCTCAGCTCCTCTTCTTTTCATATAAAGGTGTTGCAATTTCTCTCCCACTAGCGGTGAATATCATATATGTGAATCCTCATAAGAATTCTCCCTATAGGCTCCCTTTTAACGCAGGTCCCTGCAACGAAACCATTTTGTTGGTGTGAAATTGATCAAACTAAGGCCCTCAAGTTACCAACAAAAGGTACCGAGTAGTCTAGAGCACTGGCATTTTCATCTCCTCCGAAGAGAAGAAGTCTCACCCAAAGCGTAACCAAGACATAAGGATAGGAAAGGGAAAGGAGAATACTTAGGTGGGTTCCCAAAACCTTCAAGATTCACCATGATCTTGTGCAAGATAGTCTAATTACAGAATAGATCTGAACTCATGCATACTGGAACTAATGATACTTAAGTTGAAAAAATCATTCATACACAGAGATATCATATGGAGCTTATAAAGCATAAAGGAGTACTGTAAAGATACAATTCATAAGCATAAACACATAATGACACATTATATTTCAACATTTTGGGTCCTTCCTCATCTATTATCATCAGAACTTATAGGATACAACCTCAAAGATACAAATTAGTACTTTGTTACAAACTTCAGGCTCTGGACTCATGTCGGAGAGCTCTATCTACCCTTTTCCCTATTGGGGCTCAGAAATGTCCTATTCTCATCCACCTTTCCCTTCACCATTCTTTACATTTCATCACCCCATTAACCTTTCATGATATCATTTCCATAAATATACTTGTGTTTCACCTTATTGTTCTCCACTTTATTCCTTTTAGTATTTAAAAGGAATTTGTGATTAAATGTTAGAAAATCAACATGTTTTCATATATATCTCAAATATGTGTGAGTTTTGTAATGTGTAGGAATATATGAAGGATTAATTCAAATGACTTCTCGAATACTTCCTCCACCATTTCAATATTTGAGGAGATAATTCAATCCCATTCCAAGGAGAAGATCACGGAGATTTGGCTGGAATATCTTATCTAAGATATATGAGAGATATGTGTGAGGATTTAAAGGGATTATATTTTGTAATAATGGGAAATAGGTTGAGAGATTAGTGGATCTGTAATAATGAGATGGTTATCTTATCTTCAAGGGTCTCATGTATAAAAGAGAGTGCTCTCTCTTCATGAGGGGGGAATTAGATTATTAAATTAGGATGTAATTAGAATTAGAGTAGTTATTAGGATTCAAAAGAGAAATGGATTCTTAGCTTTGATTCATATTATTTCATTGTTATGCTTCATGATTGTCATTTGATTACTATTATGTAATTCAAGATAGCTTTATTGTGTGAGCTCACATATGTTATTTGTCGTTAACTCTTCACATGTTGTATTTCTTTTCCTTTATGCAATTTCCTGCTTTCCTAGATTAGTTTCATTTCAACAATTTAGATTAGATTACTTCTACTTCAGTCCTGCATATATAGTGTGTGTGCTTCGTAAGCCTACGAATCTCAGATTGACAAATTAAATGGTTGGGCAAATACTACAACGGAATTAAACGACAATATTTCCACCTAACATTTTGGCGTCGTTGCTGGGGAAGCACAATGGATTGAGGTATTAGTTGCTTTTTCATTTCAATTCATGCAAGTGTGATTAGACATGATCCTAACTCCGAGGTGACATACGGGTAAGGACATGTAGGGTAGTGTAAATTTCAATTCTTGCAAGTGTGTCTGCATGTGTTGGTAAGGGGTTATAGTAGCTACTTGAGTGGAGACTCCTCATGTTCTCCTTGCCAACTCTACAGTGTGAATTTCAATTCCTACAAGTGTAATTAAGGTGTAAATTTCAATTTCCGCAAGATTAGTTTAAATTTTTGCAAGTATGATCTACATGTGTTGGTTCTAGGGGTCTTAACAACTACTTGAATGGAGACTACTCATGTTCTCCCTGGCCAACTATCAAGAATGTTTTAATTTCCGCAACTGTGAAGAGTAATTTTTTTATGTTTTAGCAAGAGTGTTTTTTTTTTTAATTTTTCATTTTGATTTGGGTGCTATAAGAATCCTTCTTTTTAACATGATTTAACAATGAGTGTCATCTTGGAACTACTCACTCAGATCCTGGCAGACGTCGGGATCTTGGAAGAGGAGATCTTGACAAGGATCAAAGATTCAAATACTCCTCCAGAAACAATTGAAGATTCAACATCTGAAGAATCCTGCATATCCGATGATGAACAATCATTCAAATAGGAAATTGAGGAAGATGAAGAGGAGTTATAGCATGATATGAGTGAGGAAAATCGCGCCTATGAAAGCCTTATTGAACAATGGTTCCAGGTAACTACTCAATTAGATCAATCTTTTTGTTTTTACTTAGTTAGTTTGTCGTTACAACGACTAGATTCATTCACTCTCGTATATCTTCACTTTTCATTCAATAAATTTCCACTGAACATATTGTTGTTACTATTGCGTGCTTGGCTCCACTAGAAATTTGCCTACACGTAACCAATTTTTAATTCTAATTAGCATAAAGTAGGTAGATTTTTCAGTTTTTTTTTTTTTAGAATAAGTATGCTCTCCTCCGCGCTTTGAGCGATCACGAGGATCAGAAAATAGGGATGATTTGGATTTCAAGAATGAATGTTTTAACATGCTTAACAATAAATCACAATAAAACCAATTTTACATGTTGTTACAACATGATGAAACAGTGAAATTTTCATTGTTACAACATGTTGAAACAGTGAAATATTTACATGTTGTTACAGCATACTGAAACAGTGAATTTTTTAATTTTTTTTACATGCTGAAATAATGACTCTGAGCTGAAATAGATGGCTGAAACTATGTCCTGCTTATTGAATCACATTTTCTCGCCTTCATAAACCTGCAATCACAGCTTGAACTCGGACCTGCAAATAAAACACAACCAAATATTAGAACTGGTCTGTGAATCCATGCGAATGATCTTTTGCACTCTTACAAACTGAAACTATAAATCCCATGCTGAAACAGTGAAATTTTGACATGCTGTTACAACATGCTGAAAAAGTGAAATTTTTTTGCATGCTGTTACAGTAGTTGAACCGTCCCACGATTGAACTGTGTCTTCTTGGTTTGGTTTATTTCTAGTTTTGAGTCGCATCAACACCGCCTTGTCCTCCGTCTTTATCTTGTAACCTGGAAATTAACTCTGCAACAGTAAAACAATATGATCATTTATGTCTTCACATCATAGATCTGCACGTCAATATGATCATTTATGTCTTCACATCATAGATCTGCACGATTAAGGTGCATTGTGCTCAGGCCAAGAGAGGTAAATAATAATTAAAGCTGAAAATGTAATTGGATTAATTGAATTGTGCTTCCTGTCCTGCATGCTAAACTTGCAAATAATAGATCTGAAATCAAAATGTCTATATGCAGTACAATGCATTTCTCTCTAATTACTTCTTCAAAATTATGAAAATGCTCTTTGCAATGTTCTGTTATTCCATATTGGAAATCTCATCATTCCTGGAAAAACGAAAGTCTTTTTTTTTTTTTTTGAGTTTGAATCTATTTTTTTTCTCTACAGTGGCGTGAAAGCTTCTAAGTCGTGTGGCACTGTTCGTTATGTGTGGCAGAAAAAGTTTTTCTTTAGAATTTGGTAGATTTTGCAGATCGAAAGTGTGTGTTCAAATTGGATACCAGATCAACATGTAGAGTATGTGTTGATTTGTTTTGGGGCCAGGGAACCCAAGAAACCGAGGTGTCAGTGGTGAAGTTGCAGCCATTGGAAGTTCAATTAGGGGATTGACCAAAGAATAGGAACCAAATCATGATTCAGTTGCGAGATTTTTGCAGCAACGGTGGCTTTTAACTACTTAAAGATCTTTGTGAGATATTTACGGTGGTTTTAACTACCGAAAATCCCTGCGATGGTTGGTATCCACAGATCGATATCACTAATATATCGGCACCAATTAATTAACAATCAGTCCTCGGCTACACTCCTATTTCAACTCCTGTCCATGAAAATGAGGAGGCAGTTGGACCTATTCTTGATGGAGATTTAGTGGCGACTATTAATTTCCGAGCAGATTGTATAACTATGGTTGCTAAAGTATTTGAATATGATAATTTTGGTGCACTTGATTGAGTCCGGTATCAAAAATTTGATAAGCAGGAATGCTTCAATATGACGGAAAGTTAAAAAGATTCCATATCATTATCTTGTTTCCTCACCAGATATCGCTGAACACCCAATAATGGGATATGGACATTTGTATATAGTGAACTTGTAACATTCAGTCATGTTAGATTTTTTCCAGAATGACAAACCGGTCAGGATTTTATTTTATTTTTTTAGGCAGAACTGGAAACATATGTAGAAATTCCAAGTGATGTCATATCGAGTGGCCGTTATGATCAGGTTTGTGTGAATCTTCCTAATGGTGACATGGTAGGGCATATGGGCGATATATCCCCAGACCGCACATGAACTTCACGGGTGCATTCAAGATGCATTGAGGATGCAAGGCATGTTGATCAATCGTTTTGGCTTTAACGAATGAGATATTGACCTCCTGATCGACTCAGACGAGCGAGATAATCTCAGGCCCACTGGTGAAAATATTTGCAAGGTTCTCATCGCTATGGTGGGCCATGCCCAGTCTGAATCAGATGTCCTATTCTTTCACTATAGTGGTCACAACACTCTCTTTCCCATGGATGACACCCCCAACTATGAAGAGTGTATTGTACCATGCGATTTCAACCTGCTTACAGCCGAAGACTTCCGATTTATACTTCAGGTCGTGCATTCGGGAGAAACTTTCACTTTGGTTTTCGACACTGGTGTAAATGGAGGCTTGATTGACAAGGATGAGGTGCAAATAGATCCTCTGAGTGCTAACATATTATTAACAGGTCGACAAATGTTAGAGCAGCGTTCGTTGAGGAGGATGTTCCTGCCCTTGGACTCGTTGGTGGACGTATTTAGAGAGTTAAGCAATGACCCTAATATGGAAGTTGATGGCATTAAAACGTTTCTATATGTGGAGTTTCATGATACAGCCAGCTACACTTAACCAGGAGGTTGAGATAGAACATCTACAAGCCAAGATGGGCATTTTTAGAGGCAACAGTGTTGCGTGTAAAGCTGTTGATGAGACTGTAAAGATTATTCTTGATGCAAAAGAACAAGTTGGTGGCACTAAAGAATATCCAGAAGGTATCATATGCCAATATTTTCTACATCTTTCTGCTATTGTGTGCAGCTGTTGACTAGATGCTTTTGTCTGTCTACAGCATGCAAAACGTCTCTGTGAATGCAATTCGGATCAACAGTGTCTTCTTAAAGAGTTGGCTGAGGCATGGCTTGCAAGTGCACATACTATTCTTCGTATCCCGATCTCACAAGATGATATTGATGATACTGAAGCGTTTTTGGCAGCCTGGAAAGCGGCATGCACGAGAAGCTCGGATTCTGACGGGGTTTAACACCTCTTGGTATGAGGAGCAATGTTGCTCACAGTTCTGACCATGAAGCTACCAGAAACAGGTTTGCAATAGAATATGTATGTGTATCCAGCCCTCTTAATGGCCACAGACCACCATTAACTGAAAATAACCATGCTTCTGCAACAAGTGTCACAGATGCTTAAGTTCATGTGAAATCTGATGTTTTGATGCAAGCGGATCAAGTTAAAGCTTCTTCCATGAACCAAGCCATTAGATGCTACTTCTCAGACTGCAATATTGGAAGTTACAAACTCATCCGTTGCAAGAGAGTTTCTCTCTAGCCCTGTTCAAAGACGAATATTGGATATGATGTGGGTTTACTATTATCGTTCTCGACCGTTTGAAGCCAACATAACGACCATATAATATTTGCCTTGGCACCTGGCATGCGACCGCAGTTGACTGGATTTATCTTGAAGGATTTATGGCCAAACACCAAATACTACTACAATATTAGACATAGGCTAGTCAACAGGTCATATATTTGGGGGCAACTGAATTATTTTAAAGCATCTCCATATCCCGGCCACGATTCCTTGCAACGTGTAATCATTTTTGGTGACATGGGGAAATTAGAGCATGACGGTTCTAATGCATATAGCAACTACCAACCAAACACTCTAAATACTACCGATCGCCTCATAGAGGACTTGGAAAATATAGACATAGTGTTTTATATTGGAGATCTATCTTACACAAATGGCTACCTGTCACAATGGGATCAGTTCATAACACAAGTGGAGCCCATTGCTTCACATGTTCCATACATGGTAGCCAGTGGAAACCACAAGTGTGATTGGCCTAATTTAGGTTCATTTTATAAGAACACAGATTCATGTGGAGAATGTGGTGTACCAGCTAAAACCACATTTCATTTGCCAACAACTAATGATGCTAAGATATGGTATTCCACCGACTATGTTTTGGTCTTGGATATTTCTCTAAGACAATGCTTCTGTTGCTCTCATTTATTTTTCTGCATATAAGACAAAGGAGTCCGGAAAGAGTGTTTCGGTTAACCAATTCTAGGTCAAAGATGTAATATGGAAGGAAAATCTAGGCTGGAAAACACCCGAAATTTTGATGCCTTCGATTTTGTTAGCTATATACGAGCCATCGATATGTGCAGAACTTTTGATAGCCACCTCTTTCAAGTGCATAAATCACGATCTAGATCTCCATCTCATCCTCACGTAGAGAACAAGGATTTTTGTGTGAAATTGGGGGTTATGTTACCATTTATCGTCCCACCATGCACATTATGATTAACGTGTTTTTGCAGGCATTGTATTACAGGATCGACTGTTGTGTTCGCTTACTGGATCGACTGTTGTGTATGCTCTAATTATTCATGATTATGCAGAAAAACAATTAAAATCACTAGAGCAGCTTGACTAATTTCTTGAGTAAATTTGACAAGCAACATCTTAAATATTCCAGGACTTTAGTGACAATTCTCAGCCACTAGTTATTATGTAAATTTGATACAGCTAAGAAAAATAAGTATCCAAGGGAAACATGTATAAAAATGCAATCTATTTCTTTGATTTGTTGCATTTGCACTTATTTATGCATAATATGTTTTTCGCAAATCTCACGGTTTTTATGCAGGATTAGTGCTAAATCTTTTTCAGGTTCAAAGACAAACAAATTTTATGATGAAGTGATATTTTTCAGAACAACATGTTTGCTAGACAACTTGAAGGAGTTGTTACTAAACAGAATTTGTTACACATCATGACATTTGTTGTTACACAATGACAGCTTGCTATCACATAGAAACTTTTTACACATCCCGATATTTGTTGTTACACGACACACATTCCCAAAAACACCATTTTGCGTTATGACTTCTTGCATCGCATTACTCATTCAAAGAATATTGGTCATCCATGTCTTGAAGCCCATTTTCCATTGCCTTATCCTTCACGACTTCATGCATGCCTACCTTTATGAGTTGCATACATTCCTTTATCCTTTTTTTCAGTTCATTTTTGGCTTCTTTTTCCCTTCCCGTTTGCCTTACGAATAAAAACATTCAGTTCCCTTTCCATGATTACATTGCCTTGTTTTCCTTACCCTACTGATCCACACTGCTTGACCGCGATTTCTTTCCATTTATAGTCCTACCAAATATTTTTTGTACAAACTCGCGTTGACTGATGTGGGATTCCTTAAGGCCCACCTTTCAACAAGTCTTTCCCCATCGACCTCAACACCTTATCTGGGATATAGACTAGAGTCTATTTTGAGTACCTGGAGGCTTGCATGTCTTAATGGCAAGTTCTCTTGCTGACAATCATGGGAATACATCAATGTCCCTTGATCGTCGGATCTTGCAAGTGGCTCGACATCAACACATCTATTCGCACTTCGCCAGATGTACTTGGGTACCTTGGCACTCATTGACATTAATGGTGAGTTGCCTCACATTGGTTAACGACATTCATCATTGGTTGGTAATCCAATGACTTCTTTTCATGCTCGACATCGACACATTCATTCGCATGATTAGAATTGTACCATCAGGTTTCGCAGTGGGTGAAGACTATACACTTTTCATGACTCTATCAGCAGTTATAGTAGCATGACTACCGCTCTCTGAGAGTACTGCAGTTCCACTTTCATAATTTCTCTTTTCCATGGTGCATTCAACAACAGTTTAGATCCCTCCACTTCACACTCTATGATCCAGCAGACAACAATCACAGCTACAATAGTAGTCACTTTCCATATGATCTTATAGCAGTGACATCTTCCATGATCTAATAGCCGCGTCAGCCATATTCCTATTGCATAGTTCATCAACATTTTGGGTAAGTGGAGGTATGTTATTTTCTACAATTTAATCATGTAATTCCTCAAACTGCTAGCAATGAATAATTTGGAAAAATCCCTCATTCAATTCCCTTTCCTTTTTCACTTTTACAACTTATGCCACGTTGCATGAGGACATGCAAAAATTTTAGTTGGGGGGTAGGAGACCTTATTCACTATCATCACTCCATTTTTCCACGACCATCATTCCATTTTTTCGTCTCATTTACCAGTTATGAACATTTCTTTTCCAACGATACTTTGTTGCATTTTACTTCATAAGCACTGATATACATATTGGCATGATTCACACATATACAAAAACAAAAAAGGGCTTTCTTATACTCAGTGATGTTTTCCTTATGCACATTGATAGCATACATTTTCCAGTAAAAATATGGGCAAATTATTATCATAATAGCAAGAGAACAAATAACGAAATGAATGTTGTTAACACAAGAACCAAAATTCGTTATATTCATGGTTGTCATACAAGAACCAACCATAAGAAAATATCAGTTGTTATTGGAAACTAATATGGGTAAATTATTATCATAACAACAAGAGAACAAGTAACGAAATGAATGTTGTTAACACAAGAACCAACATTCTTTATATTCATGGTTGTCACACAAGAACCAACCATAATAAAATATTAGTTGTTACTTATGTAAAACCCATCCTAGAAACATTCATTATCATCACCCAAAACCAACATTCAGATGCCAAAATTTCTTGAGAAGATCCATGCATGGTTGCATGAGGACATGCAACAAGTTAAGTTGGGGGGTATGTTGGGGCTCATAAATGTCCTATTCTCATCCACCTTTCCCTTCACCATTCTTCACATTTCATCATCCCATTAACCTTTCATGATATCATTTCCATAAATATACTTGGGTTTCACCTTATTGTTCTCCACTTTATTCATTTTAGTATTTAAAAGGAATTTGTGATTAAATGTTAGAAAATCAGCATGTTTTCATATATATCTCAAATATGTGTGAGCTTTGTAATGTCTAGTAATATATGAAGGATTAATTCAAAGGACTTCTCGAATACTTCCTCCACCATTTCAATATTTGAGGAGATAATTCAATCCCATTCCAAGGAGAAGATCATGGAGATTTAGTTGGAATATCTTATCTAAGATATATGAGAGATATGTGTGAGGATTTAAAGGGATTATATTTTGTAATAATGGGAAATAGGTTGAGAGAATAGTGGATCTGTAATAATATTATCTTCAAGGCTCTCATGTATACAAGAGAGTGCTCTCTCTTCATGAGGGGGGAATTAGATTATTAAATTAGGATGTAATTAGAATTAGAGTAGTCATTAGGATTCAAAAGAGAAAGGGATTCTCAGCTTTGATTCATATTCTTTCATTGTTATGCTTTCATCATTGTTATTTGATTACTTTTATGTAATTCAAGATAGATTTATTGTGTGAGCTCACATATGTTATTTGTCGTTAACTCTTCATATGTTGTATTTCTTTCCTTTATGCAATTTCCTGCTTTCCTAGATTAGTTTCATTTCAGCAATTTAGATTAGATTACTTCTACTTCAGTCCTACATATATAGTGCATGTTCTTCATAAGCATACGAACCTTGGATTGACAAATTCAATGGTTGGGAAAATACTACAACGGAATTAAACGACAATATTTCCGCCTAACATTCCCCAAAACTGCATACAAATTACATTCACAGAACCTCTAATTTGTCTGCACCTCTATCTCATCTAAATCATCTAACCCATCTAACCGTTTATAATCATATGCATCTCATACATATAGGCTAAGTGGGATCCTATGTCTTTGGTCTCACATGATTTCTTGTTCTGTTATAACTGATTTTTCCTCATTGGCGTTGCACTGTCCCTTTCCACAACCGATTTCTATTTCTTTTACTTGCTCCACTTTCCATCTTATTTTGTAGCTTGCACAACTCATGTTAAACCAAAATTGGGATTGTATTCCTTCTTGGACAGCTTCAAATCCAAAAAATAAGGGCCCAACAACAGTGGATGCAGTCGACGTAGATATGACAGAGGAGCTGCCTCCACCCACCCCAATTCGATTTGCAGACGAGCACCTTATTTTCATCTTCGAGCTGCAAAAAAAATGGATGAACAAGCACATATTCAAACTTCTTGAGACATCGCCTGGACTGTTGAAATTGATAAGACAACTGAGAGTGGGGGGGGTGAATTAGTTGTTAATGTGCTTAAAAAAATTTAAGTCAATTAAAATTTAAGTTGTTACATCATCTATAGTTGAGCACCAACTCAATGTGAGGCTACTACCTTTTTTTTTAGAAGATCCAACTTGTTTGAGAGAACCAACTCTCTGGTTTCTCTAGCACCCACTAGAAGGAAACACCAACTCCCTGAGTGTTCCAGCACTGGCTGGATGGAAGCACCTACTTACACTTATACAAGAACCAACTTGCATACAGAAAACTCTGTGTTTTCCCAAGCACCACCCTACCACCCTATTTTCTAGCCACAACTAGATGGAAGCTACAACTCCCAATATTCAAGCATCAACTCGAATATCAGAGAACCACAGTCCTCCCTAGCACCACCCTACCTCCCTGATTATAAATAAATGACTGAATAACCAGCAATACAAATATATCAATTCTTACAACTTCTTCATTGTTCTGCAATTCCTTCTCCTTTGTTCATACTTGGATTGACTTGCTGTCTCTTTCTTTCTGTTCTTTCTATGTCCTTCTCATGCTTCTTTGATATGTGCACATTCTTCTCTCTTCACCTTTTCTATTATGTTCAACTTCAGTTCCTTATCTCTGAGCTTTCTTCACACTACGCATACTGTAATTTTACCTTTCTTCAATTCAACTCATTTTTCAGTCAGAACAACCACACTTACACAGTCGCTGCATCTCTCCTTTTATACACACTAGCCTCATCAGTTACACCTTGAATCTCCTTGGGAAAAGACAAAAACATCTCAGCAACTGAATCACCAACCGATCAAGAACCATGATTCTATTTTCTGCTAACTAAATCGTAACTGAACAGTTAATCATAAAGCTCATGAACAATAGACCTTCGATCAGATTTTGAATTAACAAGCACCATTGGATTAAATCCTCAAGGTCTTGTGTTTATCTCATATGCCCACTGGCTGTGACCATGGGCCTGATCAAAATGTGTTTCACGTTTCACATTTCAGCAATCTTGTGTCGAAGGGTCTCGACACTCCAAGTTATGATCCCTAAAATGGAGCTTAGCTTCATGCTAGCTCCTCCATCTCATATGACTATAGACGGTGACCGCAGCCTACGCCAAAAGGTGTTTCACAAATTCACATATCGACATTCCTGTGATGAAAGGTCTCGACACTCCATGTCACAAACTCTGAAATGGAGCTAGGCTTCTCTAGCTCTTCTCTCTAGCTCTCGACAATGTGACCATGAGATAATACCACTGGCTAGTCCTTTGGGTGCTTCTTTCTTTAGATCAACAATATAGAACTTTGATGATTCAATGGTCTAGATCTTTTCATGATTTCGCATATCGCGAGTTCAAAGTGTAAGAGCACCTCCTTCCTTTGACTTTCCAGTCAACGAAAAGATGATCTATCATCACGTGTCTTCCAGATCCAACGACTAAGATTATATCATGATTTAGCAACTTCACGGGCCTTCGTCATGCTTGGTCAACGGTCCACGATCTCCCTTTGATCAACGACTCATATTAAATCATGGTTTCTCATTTTGCGATTTCAAAGGATAGAGAACCTCCTTTCTTTGAATTTCCAGTCAACGAAATGCCAATCGCTCGCCATGTGTCCTACTTGAAGATGGACAGTCCTCCTTCTTTCAGGATTTTGTAGGCCCGCTTCATCTTGTACGTAAAGATCATGCTCTTTCTTATGGATCCAATGATGGTCAATCTTCGAGCTCAGATATAATGCCTGATATATGTTCTCTTCTACTACGCATTACTCCTATCTGAATTCATATCTGACGGTCATCAGGAATTCTGAATGAGATCCAATGACCATCGTTTCTCTTCATAGTTGATCTTGACATTACCATACTATCATCGCTCTGCTGATCATGTCGACCTTTTCCATCAACGACAAAAACGCATACGCTGCCTCTCTCTGAGAACATGCCAACAATCTCCCCCTTTGTCATTGATGGCAACCCCTTGAAGAACATCCAACTTGACCATCCTTGTAATTACCACACCAATCCCTTGAAGAACATCCACTGAGATTATATCATGATTTAGCAACTTCATGGGCCTTCGTCATGCCTGATCAATGGTACACGATCTCCCTTTGATCAATGACTCAGATTAAATTATGGTTTCGCATTTCGTGATTTCAAAGGATAGAGCACCTCCTTTCTTTGACTTTCCAGTCAACGAAATTCCAATCGCTCACCATGTGTCCTACTTGAAGATGGATGGTCCTCCTTATTTTGATATTTTGTAGGCTTGCTTCATCTTGTACGTAAATATTGTGCTCCTTGTTATGGATCCAATGATGGTCGGTCTTTGAGCTTAGATATAACGCCTGAGATCTGTTCTCTTCTACTGCACATTACTCCTATTTGAATTCATATCTGATGGTCATTGGGGATTCTGAATGAGATCCAAAGACCACCATTTCTCTTCATAGTTGATCTTTCCATTGCCATACCATCATCACTCTGTTTATCATGTTGATCTTTGACATCAATGAAAAACACACATACTCTGCCTTTGTCTAAGAACATGCCAATAATCTCCCCCTTTGTCATTGATGGAAACCCCTTGAAGAACATCCAACTTATTTACCATCCTTTCTCCCCCTTTGACATCAATGTCAAAGAAGAAACACACTCCCCCTGAGCTGTTGTAGTACATGTCGAGGGTATCGGATATTCAACCAACACAAACTCCCCCTGACAAGATGGACCCTCTTAGTTTGACAGTGAGATCACGCCCAACTTTTGGTGAAGATATCCAAAAGGTGTCGTTGCTAATGGTTTAGTAAAGATATCATCTATATGTTCTGTGGAAGGTATATAATTCACCTGAACAATTCTGTTTGTAACTTGTTCTCTGAGAAAATGGTATTTTATTGGTATGTGATTAGATTTTGAATGAAGTACAGGATTCTTAGAGAGACTGATGGCCCTGGTGTTATCACAACGAAGTGAAATGGGATCAGTGTAAGTTACCTTCAAATCTGCAAGAGTTTATATCATCCATAAAATTTGTGTGCAACAAATAGCTACAACAATGTATTCTACCTCTGTAGTTGATAATGAAATGGATCCTTGCTTTTTACTAAGCCATGCTACTAATGAGTCACCCAGGAATAATGCTCCTCCACTGGTGCTTTTTCTCTCATCAATATAGTTTTCCCAATCAACATTTGAATAAGCAGTTAACTGAAAGTTATGATTTCTGGGATACCACAGACCGTAATTCATTGTTCCCTTCAAGTACTTGAATATTCTTGTTACCGCTACTAGATGACTTTGTTTAGGAGCAGACTAATAGCAACCTATCATTCCAACAGCTTGCATTATATCAGGATGAGAAGTTGTGATGTACAAAAGACTACCTATCATTGATTGGTATGTCCTTTGATCAACATCAAGTGAAATATCATCTTTAATGAGCTTGCAACCAACCACCATAGGTGTACTAACAGGAGAGGAATCTTCCATCTGAAATTTCTTCAACATCTCTTTCAAATATTTTTCTTCTGAGATAAGTATTCCTGCAGAACTCTGTTTAACTTGTAATCCAAGAAAGTATGATAGTTCTCCTATCATGGACATATCAAACTCTGTTTGCATAGATTTAGCAAACCACTAGACAGAGGGTTCATTAGTATAGCCAAAAATATTATCATCTACATAAACCAAAACAACTAGTAAATTATCACCTTCAGACTTAATGTAGATATTGTTGTCAACAATACCTTTCTTGAATCCTTTGTCTTGTAAGAATTTGTCCATTCTATAATACCAAGCTCGTGGTGCTTGTTTCAGTCCATATAGAGCCTTCTTCATCTTACAAACATAGTTAGGATTGCATGTCAATGTGAATCCTTCAGGTTGCTCCATATATACTTCTTCCTCTAGATCTCCATTAGGAAATTCTGACTTAACATCCATCTGATACACTTTAAAGTTCTTATGACATGAATATGCAAAAAAAATTCTGATAGCTTCCAATCTTGCCACTGGTGCAAAATTTTCATCAAAATCCTGACCTTCAACTTGTGCATACCCTTTACAGACCAATTTGGCTTTATTTCTAACGACTTGTCCCTTTTCATTCATTTTATTTTTGAACACCCATTTGGAACCTATTACATTCTTGTCTTCAGGTCTAGGAACAAGTTCCCAAGTATTTTTCTTCTCAGTCTGATCAAGCTCTTCATTCATAGCTCTAATCCAATCATCATGCTGGCTAGCTTCATAAAAAAAAATTGGTTCAGTCATAGATAAAAAGGAAACATGAGACTTTTCTGAGTCTTTAATCAATTTCCTTCTTGTCTGAACTCCTTTATTTATATCTCCAATTATCTCATTTTCAGGATGATTCTTTCTAGCAATTCTGAGAGGTGATTTTTCTTCTTTCTATTGATTTGTGTCAACTAGAGTATTAGTATCTTCATCTGATTCAGATTCTTCTCTTTCTGATCCTTGGACCTTTTCATCTTCGTTTTCAATTATAAATTTTGTGCTTGGCTCAAAACTTCTTACATTTCGTACCGGGATTTCTTCATCCACTTTTATGATGATACAATCAACCAATTTATGAAGCCTCTTATTGTAGTATCTGTAACCTTTAATACTTGTAGCATACCCTAAGAATATACCTTCATCATCCATGTCATCATATTTGCCAATATTTTCATCATTATTCTTGATATAACATTTAATCCCAAAGACTTTAAATTTTTTTATTGAAGTAGGTCTTCCAAACCATAATTCATAAGGAGTCTTGTCATTGTCTGGCCTGAGATGAGCTTTGTTCAGGATATGAACAGTTGTATGTATTGCTTCCACCCAATATGTCTGAGGTATATTCCTTTCATTCATCATTGATCTTGTCATTTGTTGTACTGATCTATTCTGCCTCTCAACAACTCTATTTTGTTGTGGAGTCCTTAGAATTGTGTACTCTCTTTTGATTCCATGTTTATCACAGAACTCTTTGAATTTCCATGAGTTAAATTCTCCTCCTCTATCAAACCTCACTGCCTTCAATCTTCTTCTTGTTTGATTCTCAATCAGAGCCTTAAACACTTTGAATTTTTCAAATGCTTCAGACTTTTCCTTCAAAAAGGAAACCCATGTTAGTCTAGAATAATCATCAATAATCAACATAAAATATTTTTCTTTTCATGTACCTTCTTTTCTTGATGATCCACTTAAATCCATATGTACTAATTGGAGAGGTTTTTTTGTTGAAGGAAAGTTTTTAGATTTGAACTGTGTCTAAGTAAGCTTTCCTATCTGGCTTGGTTTACAAACAGAATCATATGGCTTTGATATCTTTGGAAGATCCTTTACTGCCCCACTGTTTCTGAGCTTGATTATATGATAAAAATTTAAGTGTCCAAGTCTCCTATGCCATAGCCAACTTTCATCATATTTTCTTAAGTGGCATTCTTCTTTTTCTTCTTTTAATGCATAGACATTGTTTTATGTTCTTATTCCTTTTGCAACCAATTGTCCTAGATTCACAGACTTTATTTTACAATATTTAGAAGTAAAAACCACTTCACGTCTTCGATCACAGACTTGACTGACACTAAGAAGATTATGTTTCAGACCATCTACAAAGAACACATCTTGAGCTTCTCCTTTTCCATTACTCAGATTTACAATTCCTTTACCTTTTATTTTTCCCGGTGCATCATTTCCAAAAATTACATTTCCTTATTTGTTTTCACTTAGAGTTAGAAACTTAATTTTGTCTCCAGTCATATGTTTGGAACATCCACTGAAAATATACCAGGGATTCTTTTGCTTTTGGGCTGATAACACTAGTCCACACTTGTCATCTTTTTTCTTCTTCCAAACCTTGAAATTTTCAGTAGTGGACTTCAAATCTGGCTTATAATTTCTTAAGTGACAATCTATGGCTTTATGTCCATAGTTATGACAGACATAACATTCTAGTTCACTAAATAACAGACTGTAACGATTGTTATGCTCATAACTGTTATTATGTTTGTTACTTAGTTGTCTCAATCTTTGTTGTGGTAGATAATTATTCCTTGAATAACTTGTTTGCTCATATCTACATCTTAAAGAACAAGTTATAGCTTTGTGACCAAAGTTAGAATAGAAAAAATAATATAAATAGAAAATACTTTTGTACCTGGGAAAAGACTGTCTTCTCTGAGTGGATCGATTTCTGTCATGCTGAAAGTTTCTCTGATCAGTTCTAGTACCTTTTCCTTCATTCCTTCTTGGTGGCTGATTTTCTTTCTTTGTTTTTACAGAATGGTTGTTGACAATGATTGTAGATTTACCAAACTTGATGTGTTCCATATTACTTGGATGATTGCTACTTGATCCTTCTTCATACCCCAAGCTAGATTTCAACTTTGGATTCCTTTACTGATTTAGAATGGAAGTTAGTTCTTCTGAGGCTTTAATACTTGGCAGGTTTTGGTAATATAATACCTTAAACTTCTCCATTTCCTTTCTGGTTTTTACTATCTCTTCTTCTAAGGCTTCACACCTCACTTTCTTCTCTGACACATGTTGTTTCAGTATGTCTTCTATTTTCTTTGCCTCTTCTAACTCCACTTTTAGTAGAGCAATTTTTTCATCAGGTTTTTTAGCATTCATTTTAAACTACATCAACAACTGTTTTTGTTTTCTCTTCTTACATCTGAGTTTGTCAATCTCTTCCAAAGCACTGATTAATTCACCTTCCATATCCACCACAACTTCTTCATTATCCATTTCACCTCCTATGTGTTCATCATCAAGATATCCCATAGCCATAAGCATAAAATAATTCACTTTGTCTTCACATGATGAATCGCTATCTATGTCTTCTGAGGAGTTTTCATTGTTTGCACACAAACTTTTCTTTTTACTATATTTCTTGAATTTGTACTTCTTTTCATCATCAAAGTTCTTGTCTTTTTTCTGGTGGGGACACTTAGATGCAAAGTGACCTATCTTACCATAGTTAAATCATTTGAAGGGAAGCTTGCCTTGATATTTTCCCGATCCTTTCTTTAACCTTCTCACAAATTTTGCCTCAATATCATCTAAATCTGAATCAGTGTTCTTGTATGCTTTAAAATATGCTTCTCTAGTAATGGATTTATCTTTGCTGATTCTCATTTCATATGAAGTTAGTGTTCCTAGGAGTTGATCAATGGACAGGGTCTTAAGATCATTTAGTTCTTCTATTGCAGAGACTTTTGGATTAAATTTATCAAGCAGAGATCTTAAAATCTTCTTAACCAAAAATGATTCTTCAATCTTCTCACCAAGACCCTTCATGGAATTCACAAGTTTTTCAACTCTTAAAAAATACTTTCTAACTGTTTCATCTTTATTCATCTTTATTTTTTCAAACTTCAATCTATATGTTTGAAGTTTGGCATCTTTTACTTTCTCATTTCCTTCATAGCTGCTAACAAGTTTATCCCACATAGCTTTAGCAGTTTCAAGATGAATCACCTTTACAAACTCAGCTTTAGCAAGTCCATTCAAGATAGCATTCATTCCCTTATAATTAAAGCTAAAATCTAACTTATCATCCTTGGAGGATAGCACAACAGGCTTTGTATATCCAGTCTCTACTACATCCCAAATGTCAACACCTAAGGCCATTAAGTATGTTCTCATTCTAACCTTCCAGAAGGAAAAATTTGTTCCATCAAATAGAGGAGGCTTAGTGGCTGAAGTCCCTTCATGACTTGTCATGTTTAAGCTTACAGATCTACCTTTGTATAAAAGGAACCCGCTCTGATACCAATTGTTGAAATTACTAAGACAACTGAGAGGAGGGGTGAATCATTTGTTACTGTGCTTAAATTTTTTTAAGTCAATTAAACCATTTTTAATCTTTCTCCAAGTGACCATCAATATTATACAACATATGACCAACATAAATTATGAGCATTAGTCACACATAAGATATACACAAAGACAAATTTTCACGAGGAAACCCATAAAGGGAGAAACCCTCTTCTTCTTCGAAATGATAGGCAATCTTTTAAGTTTTGTACATCATCTATAGTTGAGCACCAACTTAATGTGAGGCTACTACCTCTGTTTTACAAGCTCCAACTTGTTTGAGAGCACCAACTCTCTAGTTTCTCTAGCACCCACTAGAAGGAAGCACCAACTTCCTGAGTATTCCAGCACCGACTGGATGGAATCACCTACTTCCACTTATACAAGCACCAACTTGCATATAGAAAAATCTATGTTTTCCCAAGCACCACCCTGCCACCCTATTTTCTAGCCACAACTAGATGGAAGCTACAACTCCCAATATTCAAGAATCAACTTGAATATCACAGAACCACAGTCCTCCCTAGCACCACCCTACCTCTATAATTATAAATAAATGATTGAATAACCAACAATACAGATATATCAATTCTTACCACTTCTTCACTATTCTGCAATTCCTTCTGCTCTGTTCATACTTGGCTTGACTTGCCGTCTCTTTCTTTTTGTTCTTTCTCTATCCTTCTCATGCTTCTTTGATATGTGCACATTATTCTCTCTTCACATTTTCTGTTCTGTTCAGCTTCTGTTCCTTATCTCTCAGATTTCTTCACACTGTGCATACTATAATTTTACCTTTCTACAGTTCAACTCATTTTTCAGTCAGAATAGCCACACTTACACAGTCACTCCATCTCTCCTTTTATACACACCAGCCTCGTCAGTTACACCTCGAATCTCCTTGGGCAAAGACAAAAATGTCTCAGCAATTGAATTGCCAACCGATCAAGAACCATGATTCGATTTTCTGCTAACTGAATCGTAACTGAACAGTTAATCGTAAAGATCAATAGTAGCCCTTCAATCAGATTTTGAATTAACAAGCACCATTGGATTAAATTCGCAAGGTCTTGCATTTATCCAATATGCCCACTAGCTGTGACCATGGGCCTAATCAAAATGCATTTCACATTTCACATTTCGACAATCCTGTGTCGAAGGGTCTCGACACTCCAAGTTATGATCCCTAAAATGGATCTTAGCTTCGTGCTAGCTCCTCCCTCTCATATGACTATCGGCGGTGACCATAGCCTACACCAAAAGGCATTTCACAAATTCGCATATCGGTGTTCCTATGATGAAAGGTCTTGACACTCCATGTCACAAACTCTGAAATGGAGCTAGGCTTCTCTATCTCTTCTCTCCAGCTCTCTACGATGTGACCACGAGATAAGACCACTGGCTAGTCCTTTGAGTGCTTTTTTATTCAGATCAACGATCCAAAACTTTGATGATTCAATGGTCTAGATCTTTTCATGATTTCGCATATCGCGAGTTCGAAGTGTAAGAGCACCTCCTTCCTTTGACTTTCCAGTCAGCGAAAAGATGAACTATCGTCACGTGTCTTCCAGATCCAACGATTGAGATTATATCACGATTTCACAACTTCACAGGCTTTCGTCATGCCTGATCAACAGTCCACTATCTCCCTTTGATCAACGACTCAGATTAAATCGTGGTTTCACATTTCACGATTTCAAAGGATAGATAACCTCCTTTCTTTAACTTTCCAGTCAGCAAAATGCCAATCGCTCGCCATGTGTCCTACTTGAATATGGACAGTCCTCCTACTTTCAGTATTTTGTAGGCCCGCTTCATCTTGTACGTAAAGATCGTGCTCCTTCTTATGGATCCAATGATGGTCAGTCTTCGAGCTCAGATATAACACCCGAGATCTGTTCTCTTCTACTACGCATTACTCCTATCTGAATTCATATTTGATAGTCATTGGGGATTCTGAATGAGATCCAATGACCACCATTTCTCTTCATACTTGATCTTGCCATTGCCATACTATCATCGCTCTTTTGATCATGCTGATCTTTGTCATCAATGACAAAGACACATACTATGCCTCTGTCTGAGAACATGCCAACATGGACCTCCTTCTTGAAGCGATGACAATTTCTCCTGCTAGCAATCAGTGCCCAACTTGTGGACAAGTTTTTGTCCCAGACTACAATGCCCAAGGACCTCCAAGCCCGAGCTAGCTCTCCCAGGTTTATGGTTTTATTTTGGTTTGGTCAATTTTGCAAAGAATTGAAATTCTCTATCAAGCTCTATAAGACAGTTGGCCATGGCCACTGTTCAGTCGATCATTCTGATATTTTTTGTCAGTTACAGTTACAGTCACAGTCACATATGCACTTGATTTTTGATATCCACCTATCCTGGTTTCCCAGCTGTGGTGGGACATGTGGCGAACTCTTGTTTTTTTATTGACACATACATATGTGAATATCAATATAGGGCTCTTTTATTTAAAAAAAAAAAAAATATTTCCCATAGTTGTTCTCAAGATTAATTTCTTCCACCAATTATTCTTGATGTCAATGCTCTTGTGACTTTTTATATGGAGTATATGAGAGGTTGAAATCTTATTCTTTCAAGTTGGAATTTTCATTTTCATTTTCAGCAGGATGACTTAATTCAGAAAAATTCTCCAACCTTTGATTAGAATTTTCTTCTAAATCATTCAATTCATTGTCTTGTGTCCACATGGGAGAGGGTGGGTTGGCAGCAACATTGAGAACATTTGGGATGAAATTTTTAGCGAATGAATTTTCCAACACATCCCAATGGGTAATGGTCCCAGGCAACAAAGAATAGAACCATTCAAGAGCATCCCCACACAGAGTTCGTGCAAATAATCGACATGTAACATTGTCTTCAATGATATTGAAAACATCACATGTGATTTTGAATTTAAAAAAGTGCTACTTTGCATCCTATGAAGTATTCCCAAAGAACGTGGAAAAAATTTCAATATAAATGTTTGGAATTTGAAAATCTATTTCTAGCAGATTTAAAGGGCTTCTATGTAATCGCCTCTTTCTTTGGTTACCCCCTCCTTTTGCTACACATTGAAAATCCATTGATGGGATTGGTGGAGAAGGTAAAGGAGCATCATGACATGATCAATTTTCTTTGCTGGAGCCACCATGAAAAGTTTCTTGAGATTTTTTAATCTTTCCAATGGAATTACTAGGGTTTTTTAAAGTTGTTTCAATGGAATCAGCAGGGAGTTCATCCTCCCAAATATTTGATGGTTCTTGGTTATTATTGAGGTAATTCAAATATCTTTGGATAATATTTTTATAAGTTCCATACATCTAGAACAAGCAACCAGATTCTTGAATCTTCTTTTTGAAAATCTAAAACATGGATATTCTGGTTCTTCAATCAGATATGAAACAAAGCCACAAATCTCTTGAAAATAAACCATCCCCAGTATGGTCACCAAAAATATTGATCTAAAAGACTATTTTATGGTCTTAAGGTCAACCTCATGAGGATATGAATCCCCCTGCATTTTTATAGAGGTGGTACTCCTCTTTGGTTGAAATGTTGGAATATTCTTCATATGGTTTTACAATGAATGTCAAGAGTGAATGCTAAAGAGAAATCCACGAAAAATGTTCCAAGAAAGATTATATATAAAAATATACAAACCTTATATACAGTTATACAAATGTACACTAGATTATTTAAATAAAATAATGAGTAAAGTGTGTCAACATATATTTGTGTCTACAAGGTTTTGGAGTCTCCCTTCAACAAACATTCTTTCTTTCTTGTAAGATAAACTGAACTCATAATCTTCTATGACTTTTGCAAGATGAAGAAATTAAAGGTCTTCAAAGAAATTTAAATGATAACTTCATTGCAACAAAAAATGATTTTGATAGGAAATACATTTGAAATCACATGCTTTCAACTCAATTCAAATAAATCACTAATGTAGTTCTCTGAGCAGTTATCTACATAATAAATTTATAACAATAGCCCAAATATGACAAGTTTAATTGTTGATTATTTGGGTTGGTTGTCATTGATTTTAACCCTTGAAGAAAGTCTGGTAGAGAATTTCGGTAGCACAAAGGTTTGGGTAATGGACCCAAGTTTGTTTGATGTATAATGGTATGAGTTTTAATATATTTGAAGGTGAGACTATTCTATATGGATAGTACATGTCATGTCATTTCCAGTGGTATGTGGAACGTCACATATCTCCTCACGGTTAGAGAGTTATGGCCATGTGAAGTTGGAGAACCCTCATGAGTCATCTAGAAGCCCCGAAAGGTCAAAGTAGTCAAAGTGGTTGCAAAGAAGAAATTATTTAAATAATAAAATGAAGTGATGAGTGTACTATAAGTCAAAGTGGATACACAAGAAATTATTTAAATAATAAAGTTAATGGGGAAACTACTAAGTGGACAAGTGGTTAGAAGTGGGTTATCCCTAAAATAAGGAAAGCGGTTTAAGATGGTTACAAGGTAACCCCTCAAGGAAGCTACATAAAAGTATAAATAAATGGCAAGGGTATCTCATTTAATTACACTTGAGCATATTGAATATCTACAAGTGACTGAGGTAGCCAAAGGATATCTAAGACAAATTTCAGAGGAAAGGTGAAGTAAAGAAGACCAAAATTCAAGGGAGGATAAATTCTTTTGATGATGCTTTCTAAGGTATGTTATTTATAGGTCATCTCACCATTTTAGAAATAACATTTTTTCTATAATGATTCAGACTGTGAAATCTAGAGGTCATTGAGGAAACATATCCAAGTAGTTGTGATAAAAATTTCAGCTTGTGGGTCGTTGTATTTTTGGAGTTACACTGCATGGAATAAGGTTGTGGATAGTCCTGAAACTAGTCTAAAACAAGTGTTTTGGGTAAAAATGTCATAACTTCTTCATATTAGATCCAAATTCAGTAAGAACAAGTGTATTGGTTAGAGTACAGTCTATATTATTTTGTATACCATTTTCATATCCATACAACAAATATTCTGTGCGGGGAACGTTCTACAAGTTTTCTCTCTAGAATAAGCTAGAATTCAACAAGGTATGTCATTTTTGCTATAACTCCTTTTATGAGAGGTTCCAAGTAGTGACACATGGAGGAATTGCATAAAAGAAACTGAAGAACATTGTGTAATATTTTCAGATCTTTATTCATTGCAGGTACATAGTTATGATTATTTCAAGTTATGGTTTTTGACTAATACAAAATTAGTCATGTGAGACTAAAGTAAAGTTTGATGAAAATGCTAGTCTCTTGTTTTTAAATGAAAGGAAGGTTTGAATGTATGTGATCATATACACCAGGTCTATTACAGAGTTAGAAATCAGATTTGGATGATGAAATTGATGACTGATTTTGGTTGATGTACATGTTGAATACATGGTTGAGACAAGTAGTTGATGAGTTGGCACATACATGAGGTGTATAGTTGATGATGTTGGTACATATTTATGAGTCATAGTTTATGTGTATTTGATGCATGATTGGTACATATTTGGTGCATGGTTTATTCACTCATTGATGGTACAGGTTGAAGTATTGGTTGGTGCATGGTTGATGCACTTATTTATGGTGAAGGTTGATTATAGGTTGTTTGGTGTAGGTTGATTAGTATAGGTTTACAGCAGTATATCTCACAGTGATAGTGTAACAGTGGTTCCATCAATATACTTCTATGACAAGGTGGTTGGATGGGGCAAGGAAAAGTGGTTTTATCCACCTTCCGGTTATATCCTAGGGGGTTGTAGCCTCCTTCTAGTTGTAGCCAAAGAATTGGGGAGTTGGAGCTTCCCTCAAGTTGTAGCCTGAGAAACTAGGGGGTTGGAGCCTCCTTCCAGTTGCAGCTGGAAAACAAAGGAATTTGGTGCTTCCAATGAATGTAATTCTTAAATACATATAAGAAAAAGTGTTATGTGGTTTCCTTCCACTTTGGGTTTCCACGTAAAAACACCGGTGTACTATGTATGTGTATGATTGCTCATTTGTTCATTTTTTATTTACTTTGAAAATATTGGATGATAATGCTACATTGATATAACACTTGCATTTTATGGTTAAAAAGGATTAAATTGCTCTATTACTGATCACCCCCCCTCTCAGTAATCCAACAATTAGTATCAGAGCGGGTTCCTTAAGAAATTAGTTTAAACACTAGAAGGAGATCATGGATTATTCTGAGAATGGAGTACCATTGTTTAATGGTCTGAATGGGTTAAAGTATGAGATATGGAGTAGAAGCATGAAAGTAATTTTACAGGCACAGGGGCATTATATTTGGCTATCATTCGTTACAGGATATGATAGTTCAAAAAGGGCAAAGACTGCAACCAAGAAGGAATTGAAGAAGAATAACAAAATAGCAATGGATTTCATCTGGGAAGGATTACCTAATCCGGTAAGAGAAAAGGTTCATAAATTTTCATCAGCTAAAGAACTTTGGAATAATTTACATGACATATATTATTCACCCATCGCAGATTCAGAAAATGCCAAAGAAGATGCATGTACATATCAAGAAGAAATATGTTCACCATGTCAAACAAATTCAAAAGATGAAGAGTACATAATCAACAAAGGTATGTTGTTTTTCTTTAATTGTGAAAAATGAGGACATATTGAAATAGAATTCCATGAAGGAAATGAAACAAAAAAAAAAACTAATTAAAAAAGAAGACAATTATGAAGCAGAATTGATTAGTGCTCTAGATGAACTAAGAAAATAAAGAGAAGAAAACAAATCGCTCAAGAAAGAATTGATGAAACAAAAGGAAAGTGTTCACATTTTTGAAGAATCCCAACAGGTCATCGAGAACTTAAGAATTCAACTAGAAGAAGCCAGAAAGATCGAAGAAAATCTTGAATATCAAAAGAAGAATGAAGAAGCAGCACAGAAGGAAGAAGCAAAAATGAGAGACAATATATTGACAGGTCGTCTTAAGGAAAGAACTAACGATCTAAACTAGTTTGAGGTAGAGTTTTGTCAAGAAGAGAAAGGACTTGAAGAAGAAATAATCACATTAAAAATCCATCTTGAAGAAGAGAAAAGAACAAAATAAGTCATGAAGTCTCAGATAATGAAGAAATGAGAAGAGGTTGAAAATCTTGATGAAGAAGTTGTCACATTGAGAAGTAAAATCGTCAAGCTCAACAAGAACTTCGAAGAGACAAAAACATCCACATCGGTCATAGAGAATGAAGAGAAGTACTCTAGGTAATGAATAAAATAGAAAGAGTTACGCAGAAGTACTCAAAGGAAGGAATCATGGTCAACTAGAATCTACGAAAACTATTGAAGATACATATTCAAGAAAACCATCCATGTTCAAGCCACAAAGAAGCTTCAATCATGATCATGATCAGTCAAGGAAGAAATTCAGAATGACTACACCACACAAAAGATCATTCACTCCTAGGTATGAAAATTTCTTTTATGTTCATTGTTTTTATTGTACTAATTTTGGACATAAGGTTACAGATTGCAGGGATTATAAAATAAATTTTCAAGCAAGAAATGCCTATGTGGCCCCACATAACATTGAATGTTACAAATGTCATAACTATGGACATGTAGCTAGTTATTGTAGAAGAATGATCGATGCTTCCATGAAAGAGAACATTGATATCAGATATAATAAAGTATGGATAAGAAAACATGAAGAACAAGTGAACAAAGAACAGGTCCCAGAGATCATAAGATTGGAAATAAAATGAGATAAAGAAAATTCTACAGAGAAAAAGAAAGATGTCAGATACAGAAAGGTTTGGAAAATAACTGAAAGAAAAGAAGGACATGTAAATAAGGAACAAGTTCAAGAGATTGTACTTTCAGGCATTGTAGTGAAAGATGAATCCACAGACATAAATAAAGAAGTCAGAGCTTAGAGAGATGATGAATCTACCAATGAATATGATGATGAATACATATCAGAGAAGGAATTCTTTTGATCCATCTAGCTTAGAGACTCCCGAGTAACATGAATATTACACAGGGGGAGTCTATGCGATAGCTATGATAGACCAAAGAACCATCCTTCGAGCAGCTTGCAGAGTTTGAGTAGATAGATCCAGAGTAGTCAATTAGCAGAAGTACAGTTTGATAGTTGTAGTAGTGAAGGCTTCATGATAGTATAGTAATAAATGGGTTAGCATTATGGACAGTTGTGCAGTAGAGACTTGGACATTATGGACATAGATGGATTTGTAAGAACACTTAGTAGGTTTGGACATATATATGAAAGTGGAAGAGATCATGGATTCATAGATTGGTTCAGAGAGTGGTTTAGAGAAAAAGGAACATTATGGATGTTAATTACACAGGAAATGGCTTGAACAATGCTAATGGATTCCAAATTGATAGATATGTTTTGGACACATGCAGTGCATACAACATTTCACATTCAAAACAGAGTAATGCTAAAAAACAACAATGAAAACACTTCCTACAAGCTATGGAAAGGCATACCAACTGTTGAAGCTAGGCTTGAAAATTTTTCACCTTTAAAACTAAAACTTTTCTCTTTCGGGATTCATTTTTTTTGTAAGGTACAATCCTCGCTATCAGTCCAAAAGACCGATACCGAAGTCCCGAATTGATTTCATTTCTTCATTATAACTAAATACAAGAAGCTCAAATGTTATTAAAGTCTAGACGCATGTCCGTAAAGTACTTTAAATTGCGATAATTTAAAAAACCTAAAGGAGTTAATTAACCATATTTTTAACCTTTCGGGATTCGGGGTTTACTCAGAACAATATTTCTTCAATACATTTTGAATTGTGAAATGTCGATTCCCGATTTCCCGAAAGACGTGAAAATCGGTCTTAATCCCAATTAATTTAAAATTGTTCTCATCGTGATTTCAGGATTCGGGGTTTGGTGTTGACGTACCTCATGTAACCGCGATCCCTAAAACCCTGAAACGCGAAGTCGCGACTCAATATTGAAGTTAAGGTTTAAATCTAATCTCATCGCGATTTCGGAATTCGGGTTTTAGTGGTGACACACCTCATGTAACCATGATCCCCGAAACCCCGAAACATGAAATCCCGTCTCAATACCGAATTTTAAAGAGAACTAACTTCATTTTAAAAATACATTAAATGGTAATTAAACTTCTTAAGTACTTTCTTTTCAGCCTCTGTCAAAAGAATTTTTTTTAATGTTGATTTTAGAATTGCCGAAATACGACCATATTAATAACGGATAGATTGTGATTTCTGTGACACAAATGCATATCTCAGAGATATTCTCCACATTAAAGGTATTAAATTCTTGACAGCTGCGTCAGTACTTCCACCATAAAATGAGTTAAAATAAAACTAGAGGTCTATGTTTCAAAACTTATTCTCGCTTTTTCTATTAGATATAGGATAATACAGCCGAGCTTTCACACCTCTCTTTTGTGACAGGTTTTCTTTCCAATACAGAGTCATGGCACCAAAGAAGGGACCCAAGAAGAGTGAAGATATAGCTGAGACTTCTAGCCCAGAGGGAGATGTCATATCAGACACCACACCACATGCTATTGACTCAATTAAATCATGGAGACAGATTTATGAAAATCTGGACTGCGAGATAAAAAATCCCCCTAGCGATTATGAGAATCACCTTCGGGACATAGCAGAATCAGAGCTTCACAAAATTGCAACACGCCCACGGCTCATGTCGTACAATGACATGGTCATTTGGGCTTTAGACAAAGTTGATATTCCGACGAGTCCAGAACCCCCTAGAAATTTTACACAGTTCCTGGAGAAATGTATTAAATGTAGCAAATCAAAAGAAGGAGAGTCATCGGCAAAGTAAGAGCATTATTTGGAAGGGATTTTACTTCCCAGAAAATGGAAAAATGAATAAAATCATGAAAACAGTTTTGGATCTACTTTTTAACAAATAGTTAGTCTCTAAGAATTAGGAGCTCACCAACTATCCTAAGATTGGTGGTTTTTGTATAAATGTAATTTTTGAAGACTAAGAAAGGGATTTTTTGTAGAGGGATTGTAAAGAGATAACTTCATTTTTCTTGAATTAATACAATATAGATTGAAGATTCCAGATTTGGTCAAGCCTGAGTTATGTGTTTCTCTGTCATTCTATTTTTTATTCCATACTTTCATTTGAAGTGTTTCATATGGTAATTTCTATTATAATAATTAAAAAAGTCAGATTATCTAATCGTTTACAGTTTTTTCTCTGTATCAGCTTTCAACAGATATAAGACCTATGAAATTTTTAGGACTCTAAAACTGCATGCTTCTGCAAATTTATTACTCGTTTTCTTGTATTTACTTAAAATTAGATTCTTCTTAAATTGATGCCTCATTTTTGTTATACAACTACATGTTTCCTTTTTCTTCATTCCGTCCACTGTCTCCTTCAAAATTTGACTCAGATACTAGAAAAGGCCTTTATTTCTGTTATACTATTAATTCATAATTTGGAAGTTCTATTTTTATAATTTTGAACCAGAAATTTGCGACCCTTGAAAATATTCTTGATTTACAAAAAAGAAACCCTCAATTTTCATGACTGTTCCAGTTACCAGACAGCCCAATATATAACCCGATCTATCAGGCCAAACAAGAATTGTGTTAAACATATTCAATACCATCTTACAAACAATAGATACATGGGTAGAACTTGAAAGATCATGGGCTGCAATTGAAAGGGATATTAGCATTAAAGAACAATGGGAAGCTAGACAGAGACAATTAAGGAATCAACCGTGATCTCAGTTTCCTTTAAACTTTTTCTTTTTACCGATTAATTATCTCTACCTTTTTTTGGATGCCTTGATGGTATACTTTAGAGACTTAAAGTATAAACTCAAGAATAACACCAACAAATGTGAATCACTTCAGAGTATTTGGAAAAAAATGCTACATCAAAAGAGAAGATGGAAGAATGGTAAAGTTTGACTCTCGTGTGGAAAAAATGAGTACTTGTTGGTTACTCAAGTACAAGGAAAGCATACAAGTGTTACAATTTGAGATTGAAAAAAGTTGTGGAAATAATCAATGTAACAATTGATGAAACAGGTGGACGAAAATAAAAGGAAGAAGAAAATGAATGAATGGAACAAATTTATGAAGAAGAAGTAGAAGAAGAAGATGAAGAAGATGAGATAGAAGTAGAAGAGAAATTTTAAAAAGTGCCTCCAAAGACACCTAGAAAACAAGTACAAAAGAATCATCCTTCAGATCAGATTATCAGAAATAAGGATGTAGGAGTTGAGACTAGAAGAAGAATCCGTTCACGAGAACAATTGCACCTAGCACTCTTATCTACAATTGAACCAAACAGTTTTGAAGAGGCCATGAAGGATGAATACTGGAATAAGGCCATGGATGAAGAATTGGATTAAATAGAGAAGAATGACACCCGAGAATTGGTTCCAAGACCAAAGAATAAGAATGTGATTGGCACAAAGTGGGTTTTCAAAAATAAATTGAATGAATATGGACATGTTACAAGGAACAAAGCTAGATTGGTATGTAAAGGATACACACATGTTGAAGGAATCGAATTTGAAGAGACATTTTCCCCAGTTGCTAGAATGGAAGTAATTTGATTTCTCTTAGCTTATGGATGCTCCAAGAATATTAAAGTGTATTAGATGGATGTGAAATCAAATTTTCTAAATGGGGAACTTGAAGAATAAGTCTACATCGAACAAACATAAGGATTTCAATTTTCAGAGAACGCAGATTGCATGTGCAAATTGAAATAAGCCTTGTATGGTCTAAAACAGGCTCATAGAGCATAGTACTCTTGTTACACATGATTTTGGTCACTCTGGCGATGTCTCTACAAGTGATGTATTCAGGCTCCCATGAGGACTTTTTGCCTGAGAAAAGTGACTCCTGTCCCCTTCCAAAAAACACATTTTTAAGATGAGTTCGCAGGCTACCTATATTACAAAGTGAGAAAATCCTTCATTCTCGCAGGAAACTCAAACTTAGGGTGCAAACTATTCACAGTCTGCTCTATGGGTAGGGTGCGAACCTATTTCAAAGATTGGAAAAGAGAAGAGGTCACGAAGGTTCTAGAAGGGAATCTTCTATAAAATGAGTTGGCATTCACATGGTTGGCATCCTACTGACTTCTCAGATTTAGTGGGATCATCCTCATCCATTTAACCATCTCTCCTTCTCCTATATATTGAAAGGTTTCTCATGGAAAAGGTTAAGCAAGATTGAATGAAGAATTGGTGAAAGAATTATGTGAAGAACTCTGCTTGGATAGAAGCTTGAAGACTCTATTTGGTCTATCAAGTTGTATTGGATATTCTTCATGCAAGTGTAGAGAAAGTGTGTGTGTTGGAACCAAGGGTCATTGAAAGGAAGCTTGTGACATCAAGGCAATCCGATTGTATCTTCTACTTTCATTTAATATAATACAATGGCATGTCCCTTTCCCATAAAATCACTCTTATTTTATTGCATAACTCCTTGATCATATGCATAGGTTGACATTGAATATACTTTGCTATCTTCACTTTGGTTGGTTTGT
>ML784809.1:117607-132306 GCA_009831015.1 Picea engelmannii
TTCTACTTTCATTTAATATAATACAATGGCATGTCCCTTTCCCATAAAATCACTCTTATTTTATTGCATAACTCCTTGATCATATGCATAGGTTGACATTGAATATACTTTGCTATCTTCACTTTGGTTGGTTTGTGTTGTCTCATACCTGATTTCATAAGAGCACCAGAGCAAAGAGGGAACAACAGAGACCTAAGGAAGTGATATAAAGGTATTTCACTCATTCCCTCTTAGTAGTAGATTCAATGACTGCAACTTAGGGAAAGAGTCATGTCTTGTCTTGTTTTGTTCTAGATCCAGGTGGATCTAGGGAGATCTGTTAGTTTATGCACCTACCGATTTATCCAATAACAACTCTAGACTAGATAAATATCTACAACAGGTAGGGTTCAGAAAAGGAAGTGCAAACAACAACCTCTACATCAAGGTAACTCAAGATAGTATTTTATTAATTGAAGTTTATGTTGATGATATTATTTTTGGAAGTAATGATGATAGGTTAAGCTAGAAATTTGCAAAGGATATGTAGAATGAATTTGAAATTTCATTATTTGGAGAACTATCCTTCTTTCTGGGTCTTTGGATATGTGAAAGCAACCAAGGAATTTTTATTTCTCAAAATAAGTATATCAAATAAATGCTAAAGAGGTTTGGAATGGAATATTGCAAACCAGTTACCACTCCTATGCAAACCAGTTGCAAGTTGAGAAAATATGATGATTCAAAGTCTATAGACCAGAGACAATACAATTCAATGATTGGCAGCTTACTATATGTGATAGCATCGAGACTAGATGTAATGCAGTTAGATGGATAGGTGGCACTATTTCAAGCAACACCAAAGGAATCACATGTATTAGCAGTGAAGAGGATTTTCAGATATCTCAAAGGGACATAAGAGTTTGGATTATGGTATCCAAAAGGAAAGGATCTATCACTTATTTCCTACATAGATGTAGATTGGGCAGGTTGCATTGATGACCAATGAAGCACCAGTGTAGCAACGTTCTACTTGGGTGAGTGTTTTGTATCTTGGCTAAGAAAGAAAAAATCATCAATATCTTTATCTACAGCCGAAGTAGAGTATATTGCAGCAACAGGATGTTGTACTCAGGTTCTATGGATGAACCAAACTTTGACAGATATACAGGTTGAGTATGATGAGCCCATTCCAATCTATTGTGATAATACAAGCGCCATCAGTATCTCAAAGAACCCATTGATGCACTCCACTATAAAGAACATTCCAATAAAGCATCACTTTCTACGGGAACATGTTGCAAAGAATAACATCAGAGTTGAATATGTGGGCATAAAAGAACAAGTGGCAGATATCTTTACAAAACCACTTCCACGAAAATCCTTTGAGTATCTTCTCTAGAGACTCAGAGTAATTTATACTCCAAAATGAATGATTTTGAATGCTTATCTTATATGTCTTATATTTACACAAGGAAGCACCATAAAGATGACAGTTCATGTTGGGATATCAGTTTCAGAAAGAGTTCAGTCAGGGGGAGTGGCCTCGGATGGAAAGATACCTTTGCCATTGATGACAAAGGGGGAGTGATTTGTAAAATGCAAAGGTAAATGCTTGGAGAAAGAGCACATAGGCATGGTTCCAGGGGGGGAATGAGTGATATGACTTCAGTATTGCCATCAATGCCAAAGGGGGAATTTTTTTATTATTTGGGTTGGTTGTCATTGATTTCAACCCTTGAAGAAAGTCTGGTAGCGAATTTCGGTAGCACAAAGGTTTGGGTAATGGACCTAAGTTTGTTTGATGTATAATGGTATGACTTTTAATATATTTGAAGGTAAGACTACTCTATATGGATAGTATATGTCATGCCATTTCCAATGGTATGTGTAACGTCACATAACTCCTCACAGTTATAGAGTTATGGCCATGTGAAGTTGGAGAACCCTCATGAGTCATCTAGAAGCCCCAAAAGGTCAAAGTAGTCAAAGTGGTTGCAAAGAAGAAATTATTTAAATAATAAAGTGAAGTGATGAGTGTACTATAAGTCAAAGTGGATACAAAAGAAATTATTTAAATAATAAATTTAATGGAGAAATTACTAGGTGGACAAGTTGTTAGAAGTGGGTTAGCCCTAAAATAAGGAAAGTGGTTTAAGATGGTTAGAAGGTAACCCCTTCAGGAAGCTACATAAAAGTATAAATAAGAGGAAAGGGTCTCTAATTTAATAACACTTGAGCATATTGAATATCTAAAAGTGACTGAGGCAACCAAAGGATATCTAAGGTGAATTTCAGAGGGAAGGTGAAGTAAAGAAGGCCGAAATTCAAAGGGGGATAAATTCTTTTGATGATGCTTTCTAAGGTATGTTATTTACAAGTCATCTCACCATTTTCGCAATAATTTTTTTCTAGAATTATTCAGATCATGAAATATAGAGGCCATTGAGGAAACATATCCAAGTAGCTATGATAAAATTTTAGCTTGTAGCTCGTTGTAGTTTTGGAGTTACACTCCGTGGAAAATAGGGTTTGTGGCTAGTCCTAAAACTAGTCTAAAACAGGTGTTTTGGGTAAAAACATCATTAATTCTTCATAACAGATCCAAATTTAGTAAAACTAAATGAATTATTTAGAGTACAATATGTAGTATTATGTGTACCATTATCAGATCCATACACCAAATATTTTGTGTGGGGCACGTTCTATAATTTCGCTCTCTAGAATAATCCAGAATTTAGCAAGGTATGCCATTTTTTCTATAACTCCTTTTCTGGGAGGTCCCAAGAAGTGAAACCTAGAGAAATTGCAGAAAACACATTGAAGAATATTTTGTACTATTTTTATACCTTTATTCATTACAGGTAAATAGTTATGACTATTGCAAGTTAGGGTTGTTGAATAATCCAAAACTAGTCATGTGAGACTAAAGTAAAATTTGATGAAAATGATAGTCTCTTGTTAAGGAAGGTTTGCAGGTATGTGATCATATACACTAGGTATATTACAAAGTTAAAAATCATATTTGGATGATGAAATTGATGAGTTATTTTGGTTGAGGTACATGTTGGGTACATGGTTGAGACAAGTAGTTGATGAGTTGGCACATACATGAGGTGTATAGTTGATGATGTTGGTACATCTTGATGAGTCATAGTTTATGTGTATTTGATGCATTATTGGTACATATTTGGTGCATGGTTGATGCACTCATTGAGGGTACAGGTTGAGGTACATGTTGGTGCATGGTTCATGCCCTTGTTTATGGTACAGGTTGATTACAGGTTGTTTGGTACAGGGTGTTATAGGTTGTTTGGTGCAGGTTAATTGGTACATGTTTACAATAGTATATCTCACAGTGATAGTGTGATAGTGGTTCCATCATTCTACTTATACGACATGGTGTTTGGATGGGGAAAGGACAGGTGGTTGTAGCCACCTTCCGGTTGTATCCAGAGAACATCGGGGGTTGTAGCCTCCTTTTGGTTGTAGCCAGAGAATTGGGGAGTTGGAGCTTCCCTCAAGTTGTAGCCTTAGAAACTAGGGGGTTGGAACCTCCTTCCAGTTGCAGCTAGAAAACAAAGGAAGTTGGTGCTTCCAATGAATGTAATTCTTAAAGACATATAAGAAAACTCATTCTGTGTTTTTCTCCCGCTTTGGGTTTCCACGTAAAAACATTGGTGTACTGTGTATGTGTATGATTGCTCATTTGTTCATTTTTATGTAATCTAAAACTATTGGATGATAATGCTAAATTGATATAACACTTGCATTTTATGGTTAAAAATGATTAAATTTCTCTATTATTGATTCACCCCCCTCTCAATAATCCAACAATCGCCATGATTTTAATGGATTTATAGCCACAAGAATATACACTGTGGATCTATAAATTATAATAGCAACATAGCCACAGACCAATATATTGTGGATCTTATGTGACAACATTACTCTATTACTTTCCATTGCAACTTGGGGAAATAAATATTCAAAGGAAGTTCCCCAAGGTCTCCATCTCATCCTCGATTCTGAAGTACGATTATAACTATGTGAATAAATGTCTTGATGTCGAACATGGTATAAACCACTTGATTACTGGTCATTGATGTGTACCGTTAACAAGTGTGAGGGAAATCACCATTAATCCCAATGACCCCCAAGGTACTCTAGTACATTCCTTCAAATGTGAATTAATGAGTTGAATCCGAACATCTGATGAAATCTTGTTATCAAAGGTCAATGGTGTAAGCCCCCCGTCAAAAGAGAGGAAACCTAGATAATGATTTTCATCGATAGGAAGTGATTCATCACAGAATGGCCTTGATGTATCCCCTATTATTGGCACAGGGGCAGACCTGGTGTTCAACACACCAACAAAGCCCTAACTACCGGCCCTTTTGGCAACACCTACGAAGCAGATGAATTCTTAACCGAGGTAGAGGCAGGTGAGGTTGCAGGACTTAGGTGTCTGCAACCTTAGTTGGGACACAGATCTGTGATTCTAACACTTAGAAAACACTTTAGCATAGATCATTCATTAGTATTCAACCCTCATGGAACTCCATAGATAGTGCAGAGCATTGCAACAATCACTTAGATCTAGGTTAAGTTAGCACTTAGCAACAAAAAAATAGGTCTAGCACTCAACACTTTCATATATGTCAGATCTACATCCATACATCTACGAAAAACAAAGCAAAGTAGATCTATCTAAGTATATCATAGCAAAGCACATAGCATAATCATATTAAAGAACAACACATGGAAAGAGACAAACACATTAGATCGAGGCACCAAGCACAACACATAGGTTTATCGTGGTTCACCCCCACCCTGGGGCTACGTCCACAAAGTCTTCTTCTTCTTTATTAGCTTTGGTCAATCTGATTGCAACATAGAGCTTAAAATTGTACTCCTCATAGGACAGGAGATCTGCGCGCACCTTGCTAGATCCTCCTTCCCCAAGTAGATCTAGCATAGAGCCTTCTTACAATCTGTGCACTCAGCACTTACAACACTTGCACTCAGCTCTGCAAGTCGGTCACACAGTATACACACAACCTTTACTAGTACTTAGCTTATTCGCCTCTCTTACATTGCCTAGTTACTTATTTATACTTTACAAAATAGGCCTAAACATGGGTAAACCCATGGGTCGACATCCCATACCCATTACATTAACCCAAAACCTAAAAGCGGCCCAAAGTGGACTGAGATCCTGTGATCTTTGCTTCGCCTGGCACTCCATATTTGACAGGGTGTTGAAGTCCAAAATGGTCAAATATGACCAAGTGTTTCTCAAATCTTGGTAAAGGGCCAACAAGCCCCCAACACTCACCTGTGACTCATCTCGAGTCACTCTGGTCTGATCAATTCCACCTCGAATGCCTTGAGCTTGTATCGAGCTACTTCGACCTACTATAGTGTGACAACCTCTTGCTCAATGAACTCCCAGATCACTGCGTCGTTGACTAGCCCTTATAGGCATTGTTCTATGGTGATGACAACCTATTCAAGCTTGACTCCCTAACTTTCAATTTCAGTGAACAATTGGCATGCCTTTTCTTGGATTGGCTAAATTTGTTGGGATACTTCCATCACTTTACTTTGTAGCGTGTGTACCTATTGTTGGGTGGTGCGTTGTTCTAGAAATCTCTTCATATGTTTGACTGGGGTCAAGGCCTTCATCTATGCCTGTAGTGTATCTGCATACTTCTTTGCTTCTTGGAGATGTGCCTCTAATGCCTACAACTCAATATTCTCTGCGAGGTTCTCGTAAGTCTAATTTCTTTTGGTGTTCAGTTGCTTGTATTCTAAGGCAAAGGTTTTTAATCGGCCAACTGCGCTTTGGGTAGTTTCCTTTCTTAGGTCTCTTACTTCTTGAGGAGTATCGGGCATGGTATGAAGTTCCAGATCTACGATGTGATGCTAAATTTGTTGGATTACTTCTTCCAGTTGTGCCACTTTCCATGGGACACGTTCTTCAATATTTAATTCTATGACCATCACAGAGTGAAGGGCTTTGTGAACCCTTTCCTATACTTCAAGTTGCTCTGCTAGTAACTGGTCCTTTCTCTGCTATAACTTTTCTTTTTCTTCCTCCCACTTTGCTTTGAGGGAAAGATTTTCCCATTCTTCCCTACTCTGTTGTTCTAGAAGTGCGCTCTATACTTATGTCAAAGCTTGGGTGGCTTGCACTGTGTCTTCTTGAGCTCATTGAAGGCGAGCTTCGAATTTATCGGTGATCTGGTGTAATTGAGTGGGCTCATCACTTGTTCCTATTTTTTCAGTTGTCAAGGGTGTCGTAGAAATTGCTCAGCTGGACTGGAGTGCCTACTACAATTCTTGAAGTTCACCCTTGATTCGGCTGAATACCTCCTCCTTCTTCACTTCTTTCTTTTCCGCGATCTCTAGTGAAGCATCATTTAGCACAGTGATTAAGAAGTCGAAGTTGTCCAGTGTGAGGGTGGTCTTAAACGTAGTCTGGGTGGCCTTAGATTTCTTTCAGGATGAGGGCTTTGGTGGGGTAATATTCATTTTCTTGGAGGGGTCCTCCTCCTCTCCAGGCGGGGTAACCTCGCCTTTATTTTTCTCAACTTTTGTGCCCCCTAGTTCTTCACCATCACCCCCCTGTGCAGGTGAGATCGAAGTAGTCTTTGTGTATGTGCTATGGAATTCTAGGACTTCATCATCTTTATTAGTCTTGCTCGGTTCAGGTGTATCTGGCATAGCTTTAGGGCTATCTACGTCGGATATCTCTATAGGGTCTGCTGCAACAAGGAGGTCCACTAACCATTCCTTGGTAATCTTCTCCAAGTCTTCTTCTGTCAACTTGTAGTATGATTGGAGCTAATGTTTATGCTCATCAGCACACGTTGTGATATAGGTGAAGTGGTAGTCTATGCTGAATTGTATCAAAGGTCTAAAACTATGAAGTGTGTTCAGGGTGAGGCATGGTGTAGACTAGATTGTATTCTTCAATTGGTTGTAATAGGCATGGAAGATGGCATTGGACCCCCACTACTTGTTCATGTCGCTGGAGTACCACAGCATATAGAACTTCACAGCCAGTGGTTTGAAGGGTTCGATCTCCAGAAAAGTGGCACCTTTTGGAAGCTCCCATGCGATGAAAGCGATTAGTATGAGCAACCAACTAAAGTGGAACTCATACCCTTGGTCTTGTGATTCTCTACAATCAATATCTAGCTGGTTGGCTAGGTACTGTGCCCAGTTCATTTGTACTCCCTCGACGCTCTTCCTTGTGAGGTCAACTACAAATCTATTCACTTGCGTTGGTTTGTTTTTGCGAACTAGCTTGCCTGCGATCAGCTAAAAGGAAAGGCACACTGTGCCACTCTGGATAGAAGCTACCTTGTAGTCTCGCATGCCTTTTTTGACATCGCCATAAGTTTCTTTTATTCACTGAGAAAGAGCGTGATCTATGGTATTTCCAGGATAAAACTCCTGTGGGTCAGGGCCCTGTATACTAAGTCCTGTGATCTGATTGATAAAGGTTGGATCCACAGTGATGTGATGGTCTAACCATAAGTATCCTTCATGGTAGCAGGATAGCAACAACTTGACGCATGCATTGACTTCTTGGTGTCTACCGAAGTGCGAGATCTTCATTACATTAAGCAGTGTGGACTGTGCGAGGTTCTAGGTCCATGACTGCAGGACAATCTTATAATTCTTTCCTTTGGTCCTAGTTAAGTACTTATGCAGGGATAACATACTGTAAACTTTACGATCTCCAAGGTTAAAATCACTAAATTTCAGGGCTGCGAGCTTATCTTGGTCAGCACGAACTACGCGCACCCCTTTCGGAAGGTATGTGATGATCAAAGTGTACTTGAAGTCTCTAGGTACACTATGAGGATTGATGGCACCACTCAGAGGTGGTAAGTAAGTAGGTAGAATGTGTGGGATAAGCTTGGCATTGGCGATGTCATCCCTGTGCTTGGTCTGTCTCTCATCAGTCGCACGGGATGGACCGATGCGAGCAGTGGAAGGGGAGGCCTGGACTCCTCTTGTTGATGATGCTTGGACTCTTGTAGATAATCCTCTCTCCGACATGAATCTCTAAGTCATTAGGTCAATCAAAACTTCTTCAACTTTCTTGGCAGTGTTGAGCTCGTTCGACATACAAGCTTGGGTCAACTAGCTCCGGTGTGAAATGAATTCATAGACTTCAGTGAATGGTATGGGAACAAGGAAATGATCACAGGTTGAATTAGTCTTAGGTTCGGTCTCAAATTATAACTTAGCAAAAATTATTCTTGGTGCGTGGTGTGACAGACTAAGTAGGGAAACTTAGCAACGATCTGCTTGCAATGGGTATGAGGCTATATTAATTTATGTTCTGTCTGTTATGGTGCGGTTGAATGGTCTAGTGATGAACCATAAATTCTTTTCGATCCGTTCGAAGTGGCAGTCGAATAGTTATACTAGCTTCCGATGGCTATATTGCTTCACCATGGTGAAGTGACCTATGTTGTTGTTCTGATATCTCGATGAAGTTCAAATTATACAAGTTTTCCTTCTGGGTGGCTCCCTCTAGAATTTTTTGTAGCTTATCGAGCTTAGCTCTTTTTTACTTAGCTTCCTAGCCTTCTTTCCAGTGAGCTTCATCTTGGTTATTCCCTTCCCATTCTGATTCTTATTTTCCTTAGACATAGTTACTTCGCGTTGCTGAGATTCTCTTCTAATACTCAGGGGTAATACTTCTTCTATATCTGAGACAGATACTTCAATCTTCTATGAGTCCTCTAATTCTCTTACATATTTGACATCTTGGCTTCTAGTGTCAAACAACTTTGATTTGCTTTCCTGTTCTTCAATCAACTATGCGATCCTTCTAGTCATGAAATCTTTTAACTCTTGTCTCTTCTTTTCTAAAACTTCTTCTTCTTCCTTCTTTCTAGCCTAATCTCTATCAACCCAAGGTTTTCCTAGTAACATGGTAAATGGGGCGTTGTCCTCAATAAATTTGATAATCTCAAAATCTTCCTTTGTTGAAGTTCCCTTGACTGTCATAGGTATCTGAGAGAGCCTTCCACATAACATCATCAATTTTCCTTTGAATAACCCTATTCCTCCTAATGAAGGGATCATAGTAGGCTTCCCTATAACTTCCCAAGTTCTTTCTGGCATAATGCTCACTTGTTTTTCTTCATTAAGAATAAAGTCAATGTTGAAGTCCCCGATTTTGGATTCGATTTGCTCCTTTTCTTTGAAGATATTTGGTAACCTAACATGTTGGTGATCATTCAAGGTTTCTTTCATCTGTAGCAATACCTTATTTGATTCCTTCGAGTTTCTACTATTTCTGGATCTTCCTTAGGGTTTTCTTCATTTAGATTCATTCTTTCCATCTTAACAATCATTCCAGGGCAATCCAACACTTCGTGGTCCAAGGCTTTGCAACAGAGACAACTAGGTCTTCCACCGGGGCATTCCTTAGCAATATGTCTCAGTCTTTTGCAACTGTAACATAGGGTTAACCCTCTCTTTTGTTTAAATGTTCCCCAAATTCTTATGTATTGCGCACCAGGATCATGGTAGCTAGCCTGCAAAAAATTCTTTCTAGGATCCAGCATCCATTGGTTAGTCCAAACATTCTTTCTATGCATAGGTATAACATATATATCATTATACTTATCAGATCTATTCGTATCAATCTTTCTTTCATCTATCAATCCCAGAGTTTTGAAGCTAGGAAAGAATCTATCAATCATACCTAGATCCATGCTTTAGAAACAAAAAAAAAATCGCTAATCTCACTTTTACAAAGCACAGAAATTTCAGATCTTAAAAACTTTTAACTATTCTTACCTTTATTAGAGCACAGAGCTTACAGATATTACCTCTTTTTTGTAGATTTGACCTCTTTCTTTTAGAAATTTCCACTTTTACTTTTCTTAGAGAACAGAGCATTCAGATCTCGCTTCTTTTCTTTAGATATGATCTTCCTTTCTACAGATCTGACCTTATTTTAGGCACAAATCTTCACTGGTTGGGTAAACAACTGCGCACTAGAGAAATAGATCTACACGCAGAGATTTTACAATTTCAGGATGGACTTTCTGCAAAAAGCTTCTTCTTCCTTAGTTCCCAACAATTAGAGTTTCACGTCTCGACAACGGAACCATTTGTTGGCACAGGGGCAGACACAGGGTTCAATGCTTCAACAACACACCAACAAAACCCTAACTACTGGCCCTTTCAGCAACACTTGTGAATCAGATGAAGTCTCACCCGAGGTAGAGGCAGGGGTGGTTGCAGGACTCGGGTGTCTGCAACCTTAGCTAGGACATAGATATGTGATTCTAACACTTAGAAAACACTTTAGCATAGATCATTCATAAGTATTTAACCCTCATGGAACTCCGCAGATGGCATAGAGCACCGCAACATTCACTTAGATCTAGGTTAAGTTAGCACTTAGCAACATCAAAATAGATCTAGCACTCAACACTTTCATATATGTTAGATCTACATCCATACATCTAAGAAGCAAAAATCAAAGTATATCTATCTAAGTATATCATAGCAAAGAACATAGCATAATCATATCAAAGAACAATACATGGAAAGAGACAAACACATTAGATCGAGGCACCAAGCACAACACACAGGTTTATCGTGGTTCACCCCCACCCTAGGGCTACGTCCACAAAGTCTTCTTCTTCTTTATTAGCTTTGGTCAATCTGATTATAGCATAAAGCGTAAACTTGTACTTCGCATAGGATAGGAGATCTATGCTCACCCCACCAGATCCTCCTTCCCTAAGTATATCTAGCACAGAGCCTTCTTACAATCCATTCACTCAGCACTTACAACACTTGCACTTAGCTCTGCAAGTCGGTCACACAGCATACACATAGCCTTTACTAGCACTTAGCTTATTTGCCTCTCTTACATTGCCTAGCTACTTATTTATACTTTACAAAATAGGCCTAAACATGGGTAAACCCATGGGCCTATTATCACTCTATAAATTCCCAAAGGTTGTTATGAGGTAAGAAGAAACTTATCAGAGGTAACCTTAACCAATTGCTTCGAAACTAAAATCTATCCCTACCAATTTCAAAGAGGGATCTCTCTATTAGTTTTAGATTTGTTTGAGTTTTCAAAGATTTTAGGCTAGTTAAAAAGATTGTAACCGAGTTGTTTGCATTGTTTTTGAATAAATAGTTGAATGTCACTTACGGTTCGATTGGGATATGGTCACTATTTTTAAAATATAGAAGTCAAAGACAATTTTACACGATTCATTTCATAGGGAAAGATAGTGCTAATGATGGATTCTTTAGAAACAAAAATGGTGTATTGCTGAAAAAATGAGATACCAGTTAATAACAAAAAAACATTTAAGAATTTCTTTGTTATAACCTTGGAAGAAAAACATTTAAATCTATAAAAAATTAAGAACAGAGTATGTGAAGGTAAATTCTGCAACTTTAACTTCTTTTAAAGATTATATTTAGAAAGACAATATGGTAACTGAGAAGGAAAAAATTGTACACAAATAGAAGGAACTTCACCAACAATTGACACATAGGAATCCTGTGAAACTTCTCTTTGTATTACTCAAATGACTTCTTCATAAAAATTACGGCAACTAGAGCTTGCTCGGGTGTAAATATCAACAACCCTCAATACTTCTAAGTGGGAAATATTTATAATAAAAGTTACAATGACCCTTTCATAAATGATCAGGACGTGATGGATTCTAAATTTAACTAACTAACTCAACAAGATACAAAACTTTAGGGACTGTTAATGATGTGTCAAATTCTTCAAGCTGATTTTGGGGATGGTTGTTGATGAGTCACCTGCACGACTTTGTCTGATTTAATTGTTGTCTGGACTTGAACACCTCATCTCCTACTCGATCAGATTGCATATCTCTTCCCATTGTAGCTGACTGGGAATAGTGACTTTGAGTAATCTTCGGTATATTTCATCCATTTCTGTGTACCTGGCAAAATTTGGCCTAATGATGAAAATGTACCAGATCTCGTGTTGTATGTTGATGTTTGGCTGCAAAGTTTATAAGAATGCCTTACCTGTTATGCTTCCCTCTATTCCTGAAAATTTCAAACTATCTTTGGCTACCATGGACAACTTATGTTTATAATAAGGAAGGGTCATTAACTTATCATTTAGGACCATTAATTCTGGGAGACCTTTCTTCTACAGATCTTTGATCTTACTGAAAAATATTTGAACTCCTGCATCCATAGTCTGGACTTTCTCTTCCAACTGCAGCATAATCCCTCTCTTGGTCAAAACCCTCTTGAATTCGAGGATGGTTTATGTCCTATCCTCAATCTTCAAATATTCTAATTCCTCCTTGGTTTTTGAATTCAGGAATCTAATGATCTTAGTGGCTTCTGTTATCACTGAAATTTCGTCTGCACATGGCGACAAGAACTCCACATCATCAAAACAGCAATGAAGTCATTCATGGCACTGAATTAAGTTGACAACATTCCAGAAGGGTCAAAAACTATACAAAGTAACCAAAAATTGAAGGGCGCTTTACAACAGCTTGATGCGCGCGCATATGCGCAGGTCAAAAACGTGTTACTAGCGCATGCGTGCCCGACGCGCGCCTGTCAACACAAAAACCCACGCATCTGCTAATACGGCGCATTAATTGCACAAGTCAGCCTCCCGACCACCTATGGACCGGACCCCAAGATGATTTGACCCTCAAATCAGGGTCGGATCTGCAAATTCGGTGAATTAATTGCATAAGTGAACCCTAAACAGGTCTGTGTTTACACCGGAAGTTGGTTACGTGACCGCCTGGAAAAATGCTATAAATAGCCGTGGAGACTCACTGTTTTAGCAGAGAATTCGAAGCAAAGTTACGCTGTCCAGATGATTCAGAGCTCAGTCTTTGACAAGCTATCCATCAGCGGCCTAACCCAGAGTTCTTTCACCACTCAGTTCAGTTCCATTCATTTTGTAAGGAAAGCATTGTGTTGAGGGCCCCGAAGGACCTTCCGCTGGAGGGAAAGGGAACCCCTGTCTCTGTCTTCAGCGTGTGCTCTGGTTTCATTAATAGACCAAGCCTGAAACCATTTGATGACCCCTGTGTCTCATGTTTGATGTGTTTGTTTATTTTCGAATTGTTATTTGCTTTCAGTTGTTAGTTAGATTGTATTCTGTTCAGTTTTTGTTTTTCTGTTAACTCCATGCTGCCACAGATGTTCTGTCTTGATGAACCCAATAGGACATGCAGAGCATTCTCCATTTTTCTCACCTGGTGACCGTTTGAACGCGAACAGACTGGCGACTCCGCTGGGGACGTTAAGGTATTAAATCCTCTTTCAATTGGGTTCAATTCGCTTTCCTTTTGTTGTTTTTAACTTGCAGGGATTCAAACCGGCGTTCACCGACCTGTTAACCGGCCAATTCACAGCAGAATCGAGAGAACCATTGTTTTTTCACAAGCGCGTGGGTATTACACCCCACAAATGAATGCATGCGCTCTGGTTCTTTGATACAGTCCGTGCACACACGCACCTGTCCATGCTAACAGCCGCGCATTTGAACAAAAATTTCCATTGTAAGGTTTTGATGTGGGGAAAGACAGTTTCCTTTTTAGCAATGATGTATGTATGCTTTAAACACTGCACAACTTAGGCCCCTCAACTTATAAAGGGGATAGTCAAACAAACATAGGCACTTAGGAGGATAAAAAACGTTTTTCCCTTATTTGCTTTCAGCCACGTGGATGGCTTGTTTTGATTCATAAATCTAAGTTAAACATCAAATTTTAAATCACATCTAAAATCACATTTGGGACTAGAAGTCGCAAGTAAACAATCTTAAGTATGCTCTTCTCTCACGCCCTCAGGCGATCTTAATAATCAGAAATAGATTGTGAAAACAATCTCATCTCCCTTAAAATTTCAAAACTTTTAGGAGAGGACAACGGCTCTTTCGAGACCCTTCTTAGTTTCATTTTTCAAACGCATTCTTGTAACGGGTCCATACATGCCCACATGTCAACAAAGCTAGAATAGTGTTTGAATTTCTGCTTTCTTAGATTAGAAAACTAGGAGAGTTTAAAGGTTTGTAACGGGCCCACACATGCCCACATGTTCAATCTAGGATAGTTTCCTGCTTTTTATAGATTAACTCACACATAGGGAGTTAAAGGATAGTAACGGACCACAATGTCCACATGTTAGTCTCATAGGACTTTTAAAATTCTGCAAGGTTGTACCAATGACATCTAGTTGATTTAGGTAATCAAACTCTTGTAAAGGACCAAGCGATGTCCACATGCTGCAAGGTGACATCTAAATAACTAAAATTTGGTACACTTTTCACTCACACACAAAAGTCACTTTTGCACTCACATAGTCTCTTCTCGAAACGTGGAGGTCTAAGTAGGTTTCCTCTCAAGGGATTCTGAAAACACCCCATCTTTTCTTGATTAGTCTATCCACTCCCACTTTTAAATCAAACGAGGTTGGTTTCCACCCCCAGCCTCACAAAACAATTTCATCTAAAAATATTTCTAAACAACTCACTAAGTTGTCCTCCACAGGAGATGCCAAAAGAAAATTTTAGTCTAGGTAGGATTTCGGGGGTAGGCATCCAAATAACCCCCCGTTATCTGGTTCTCACATCTTCAAACATAGAAGTTGACAAATAGGGAGCTTTTAAATCCTCCAAGTCCAGCGTTCCAATCACC
>ML784809.1:161714-174872 GCA_009831015.1 Picea engelmannii
TAACCAAATCTCCGACTAGCACACTCGCAGGGGTAAAGGAAACCTACAGAAGACAAGGTGTTGTGGTCCCTTTCTGTCTGAGCAGGGACACTTTAACCAAATCTCTGCAGCATTAAACGAATTCTACAGAGGGTATGATATCCCGATCCCCTTCTGTCTGAGCAGGGACCTTTTAACCAATTCTCTGCTAATCTCGCAAAATCATCACACAAGATTGCTGATAAAAAAGAATTACAATTTCCATTCAATAACCAAGACAGAATCAGTAGTGTTTCAGCAAAGTGAAATTCATTAAAACAGTGTTTCAGCCAACTACAGTTAAACAAAACATGAACAGAAATTAAACAAGCACACTTCTAACTAAGGGGTGAATCTTGTGAAGAAGGTGGGCCCTCCCTTCTCACAAGATTCCCCTGAACGAAAAGCTACAGGAGGATACTCAAAGCAATCTTATATTCATCTGTTGAAATATCACATTACAAATTGGAGGTACAGAATGCATCCTGCTCTCTCAAGTTCTTCAATACATCAAAAATTGGATCCTTCGAATGGTGATTTCCCCTGAATTTAAAGGGGAGATCCCTTCGATACAAACATTACAAAGCATATCTGAATCCTATGCTAAGTCGGATCTTGTTTCTAAATCATCATAGGATGTCCTATTCTTACGCAACCGAATGCTAATACAGGAGCTTGAACGAGGTATTGTTGTTATGGCTGGTGTAACAGCTCCTTCTCATAACTGCTGATGCTGTTTCAGCATCGTAATTCACGGGCTGTTTCATCCACGTGAATTGCGCCCTTGACTGAGTCGGTTCTGACTGCTAACTGTTGCGGCTCGTGTTTTAGCATCACGGCGGTCTCCTCTGTGTTTCAGCATCTGGACTTATGAACTGAGTGACAGCTCCATGTTTCAGCATCTGCATCCTCGAACTATGTAGCCACTCCATGTTTCGGCATATGCGACCTTATACTGTGTAGCAGCTCCGTGTTTCAGAATATGCATCCTCGGACTGTGTAGCAGCTTCCGTGTTTCAGCATATGCATCCTCGGACTGTGTAGCAGCTTCTGTGTTTCAGCATCAGTACAACAGCGACTTTGGCAGTTCTGTGTTTCAGCATCGGCCTTGAATACTATTCTGCAAATCTGGACACTTATGCACTTCTATTCAATGGTTCAGTACGCGAGTAATGTAAAATATCATGCAAAACAAATTAAACATATAGTAATGAGAAAGGACGTTGTATACCTTGGAATGGTCAGATGACATGATAATATGAGGCTAAATATAGGTGATCAAGGGTATAATAATGGCAAAAAGAATGGGCAAAAAGGGTACATTATGTGGTCCTAACAGTGATGAGATAACTTGGTTTCCCTTTTCTGAGAACAGGGAGGAAGGATACAGGGGATTTGATTTGGGAAGATGAGTGTACTATGGGAAGAACAATTCAAATATCTGGGCTCTTTGAGGAAAATATAATTTCTGGTATAACTTTGTTATGGTTTCAAGATTGAAAGGGGAGGCATATTTAGTTTTGGGTATCTGCATCATCTGATCAATCACCTCTAGGGTGATGAAGAAAAAAGTTTCTCTCGATGAAGAGACTATGGCTCTCTGGTCAGAAAGGTAGTGGGCCTAGCATTTGAGGGCAAATTCAGGGAAATGGTGGACCTAGGGGAAAAGATATAGAGGAAGATTGGACTCCCAGAGCCCGATTTCATTCTGATCTAAGAAAGTGTCTTTGATCCATGACTGCAGCTCTGCGAAATCAACTTCGCACCTTGTATTTGATATTAGATGATCTTTTTCGGACAATGGGATCTTGTCGAGGTCGATCGAAGGAGGGAGGAAAGGATTTTCCCCGGCCTCTACTTTCTTGGACTTTGGCGCCATAGCTGTGAAGAACACCTGCAATTCAAACAAAAGTTAGTGGTAATGGTTGTGGTTGGGCTACTGATTGAAATGGAGAGGGGACAATGAATCTTCTAGTTTGAGGATAAGAGAAATAATGGGCAAATTAAAGAGAAGGGCTCTTTTTGGGTGAACGGATAACCTTTGGGCACGGGGACAGATCAGCAAGCCTAACGAGAAAGTTAACCTATAATAAATGGCCAACGTGTCATTGGGGAATTGAGAGGGAAGATGAAAAATGGGTGACAATTATGACTTGGTGACAAGGACGGTGTTGATTGGAGACCAATAATGGTGAGGGGACTTGTGATGGGTGAAAGAGGGGGGATGGACTGACAGAGTTATGGGACAGGACTCTTAGGGGAAGAAAGTGGAAGTGATGTCATGATACGGTGATGGTATGCTAGGAAAGTGCAATAGATTCCATCCACATTAGAGTAGGGGGGCCGCCAGAAAACCATTTCATTCCAGACCCCCCCCATCATTAAAAAGAGAATGGTCGGGGGGGTGGAGGGGTTATAAAAACATTGGTAGTCCTTCATCCACATGCCCGATGTTGGATTGTAGAGATGAGCACTTTCTTTGATGAACTTTCTGGACCCCCCCCCCTCTCCCCCACCATTAAAAGTAGAATGGTTCGGGGGATCCAAAATTATATCTCGGCTGTGGATCGGGGTGCCAACACCTCAACCATCCAGATATGCTTTCTTTTTACTCACCATTCCGGACCCCTCCCCCCCCCACCGTTAAAGGCAGAATGATCAAGGGGGTCCAGAATCATATCCCAACCATTGATCTAAGCGTCGGTGTCTCGGTCGTCCATCTATGCACTCTCTTTAATATTCTAGTGCGAAATCATTTATGTATTGGAGACTTAGGCTTGTGACCTTTTTGTGGGTTTGCTTGGCTTTTCCTGCTTTTGATACCATGGGGGTCAAGTAACATACTTTCAAACTTCAAAGTTATGAATCGACATAGATCATCATGCATGTTTTATTGAAATCAAGCCAACCAAACTATTCTCTAACCTAAGTTCTAACCTACTTCCCTATGACATTTAGCCCAGATTAAACTGTTGGACTAAGAAATTACTCTACCTAGGGGCTATTTGACCAAGATTAGGCAATTTGGTCAAATTTATTCTCTATCTAGCCTATTTACTTGACTAAGTTTAGACAGTTTAGCCAAGCTTATTCATTAATCCTATCAACATCAATTTAAAAGGACTTGGCCATGCTTAGACTGTATGGACCAAGCCATTATTATTGCATCGGGCTTCATTTAATTTCTTTTATGCCCTCTTTTATTCTTTTCTCATTTTCTTTTCTTTTCTTTCTTTTTCTTTCTACAGTGGTCTCTACAAGTCAAAAACACTGAAGGGACAAAAAATACAATCAACAGTTGATCCTATAAATTATAGGGTTATAACAATGGCTCCACCCGGGGATGGTATCGTCCTTGCGAGATGCCAAGAATCCTGTTTCTTATAATCTTAAAGAATTTCCTCTAAAGCCTCTTCTGTTCTTTGACTTGCTTTATTCCAGAAATGTTGGTGACGTTTTCAGTGTCTTAGGGCCTTCTCCACGGGCTTCAAACACCTGAACAAAAACACCTACACCTAAAGACTTGTAAAAGAAATGGTATTTACAATGAAATGGAATGGTGATCTCTCTACCGAGGTGGCAAGTAATTCTTCAACATCCTGCCATTTATGGGTCCTCCTGGCAGGTCTGATCCGTCATGATTAGCAAGTAGAAAAGAATTATTTCCTCTAAAGGCCTGAATGGTATAAGGACCCTTCCACAAGCTATTGAACTTTCCATGTTTACCTTTATCTTCATTTCTGGAGTCCCACCTCAAAACTAGATCACCCAATTCAAAGTTATCTTCTTTGGTTCTCTTGTCATAAATCTTTTTAATATTTTCCTGGATCACTTGAGTTATGTTGTAAACTTCTTCCCTGGATTGCATTAGGTGGATCATTTGATTTATTCTTTCTTGGACATCATTTGGTTCTTCTTGTGTTTCTTGCAATAGTTTCATGACTGGAACTCCTAATGAAAGGGGAAAAAATGCCTCAATGCCATAAACCAACTAGTATGGCGACATACCAATCGATCTTTTGGTGCTTATTCTGTCAGCCCAAAGTGCGAAAACCAACTTATTATGCCATGATTTCTTGTTTTCCTACAACGTCTTTCTCATAATGTTCACTAGACTTTTGTTAGAAGACTCAGCTAGCCCATTTCCCTATGGATAATAAGTTGTCGAGTGTCCCAAAGTAATATGATATTTATTACAAAATTTTATGAGCTTTTTGGATCTGAAATTCGCTGCATTATCAGTTATAATTTTTTTGGGGCATCCAAAATGAAACAAAATGTTAGTTTCTAAAAACTTGATGATGACAGGGTCAATAGCTTGCCTGCATGGTACAGCCTCGATCCACTTGGTGAAGTATTATGTGGCCATGAGGATCCATTTATGTTGGCCCGAAGAAGGAGGATGTATCTCACCAATGAAATCTAGCCCCCATTTTTGGAAAGGAGATTCGACAGAGATGGGTTTCATTTGGAGTGGTAGAAGCTTCCTTTTTCCTTCAAAAATATGACATTGGTGGCAAGAGGTAACCTTCTGATGAACGTCAACAAACAGAGTAGGCTAGTAAAAACTAGCTCTCAGAAATTTTTTGGTTGTCGTCTTCCAGCTCAGGTGCCCACGGGCCACCACAATCTCTTGCATGAAAATCTTGAAAAAATTGGTCATCTTCACCTTTTAAAAATAAGTTAAGCAAGTTACCACCGGGATCTTTCCAATAGAGATTGCCTTCCAGAATACAAAATTTCAATGATTTCAACTTAATAAATATAGCTTTGGTCTTAGTCAAATTTGGAGGAGCCTGTAAATTGTGGAGTACAAAAATGAGGTCTATGTACCAAGGGGAATTCAAGAATGCCTCTTTTACATTTGGAGACGCCTTCTCTTCTGGTTCATCTACTGCATCCAAAAATTTAATATCTAAAGAATGGAAATTAGACTTAGCCATCAGATTGGCCAAACCCTGTCCTTTAATCAGTTTAGTAGGTTTTATCTCAATATCATATTCCAGAATGACCGCAATCCATTTTCCTCTTCTGCCATCCGGATTATCCCGGGTCAGAATATCTTTAACCATTGTGTTTGGGACGTATGCAATGGTGTGATAATGGAGAATATAGACCCTAAAATATTTTATAGCCTTTACCAAGATGAAGGCTTATTTCTCCATAATGTTATAATCCAACGCTACATCTCTTAAAGTTTTGTTGAAAAAGGCGATGGGTTGCTCGTACCCTTCACTATTTTTCTGCAACAATATTGCTGCTATAGTGTTTTCAGAGGCAAAAGAGAAAAGATAAAAGTATTTGGTATAGTCTGGGCTAATTAGAACTAGAGCTTGGGTGAGAGCATGTTTCACTTGCTCAAATGACTGTTTAGATTCGACGTTCCATTTGATTTTTGTGTCTTTTTTCAACATATTGGTAATATTCCTGAGAAGCTCAGCTAAGTTTGGTATGAATCTTCTAAGGAAATTTATCTTGCCAATGAAATATTGCAGTTCTTTGATGTTCCTAGGGTGTTCCACCTTCTTGATTGATTCTATCCTACTTGGATCTATTTTAATTCTAGCTTTTGAGATTATGTGTCCTAACAGTTTACCTTTCTCTAACCCGAAAAGGATTTTCTTAGGATTTAATGAAATCCCAAATTTCTTGCACTTCTCAAACACATGTCTGAGGTGGAGCAAATGTTCTTCATTGGATTTGGAGTAAACAGTTACATCATCTAGATAAATGACTATAAATTTTCCAATCTCATGCTCAAAGGCAATATCCATTGCTCTTTGAAAAGTAGCCCCAACGTTCATCAGACTGAAAGGCATCTTCACATACATGAAGGTTCCCCAGGGTGTGGTAAAAGTTGTCTTCTCTTGATCTTCTGGATGGACTAGAACTTGGTTGTAACACGAGAAACCATCCAGTAAGGAGATCCTACTAGATCCGACCACCCTTTGTAAAATATGGTCCATTTTGAGTAAAGGATAGTTGTCTTTGAGGGAGACTTTGTTCAGATTTATGAAATCTATACAGAGCCTGATCTCACCAGCTTTCTTCCTGGTTGGAACTAGATTGGAAACCCATTTGGAAAATCTCAAAGGGACTATAATATTGGCATCATACATCTTCTTGATTTCTTTCTCTATCAGGGGAAGTAACTTGGGATTAATTCTCCTAAGTTTTTGTCTGAAAGGTTTATGTTCTTCTTTTATGGGAATCTAGTGTTGTATTATGCTTGTGTCATAGGATTCTAAGTCCTCATAGTCCCAAGTGAAAACATCTATATATTCCTTAAAAAGTTCAATGTATTTTCCTTTTTGCTCTAGTGGCAGTGTATTAGACAGTTTTATCATTTTGGGGTTTTCTTCTGTTCCTATGTTACAGTCTTCAACCTCTTTACCACTAGCTTCAATTTTTGGTTTTTTGGCTACATTTTTAAAATCAAACAAGTCTTCCAATGGAACTAAACCTCTAGGTAACACATTATTTTTCAACTACAGGATATCAGAATCTACATCATTTTCATTTATTGTTTCAACATCTATTGTATTTACACTACCATTCTCAAAAACAGATTTATTTACAACTTCTTCATCTTGTTCTAAATCTATGTTTGTACATTTGAAATCATTTTTACATTGCAGGAAATCTTCAATTTGATCATCATTTCCAAATACCTGCCAATATCTAATGTTGTCGGGAACAGTGGGTTTGCATTTCACCTCCACTGTGTACTTGCGAGTGGGACAAAAAGGGATTTCACAGGTAGCTATTAATGTAGCCAGTTCATCTGTGAGTATATTTTGTCCTCTGGGCATCACCTACAAATCAACCTCAGTAAAACATTGGAAAGCATCTAAAACAACATTTATATAGTCTCTAAGTCTAGGATGTTTTGCTGCATACTCACCTTTGATTTTCCTGATAATTAATTCAGAATCACCCCTTACCATTATTTTCTTAGCACCAACTTTTTTCAATAATTTTAGGCCGAGCATTAAATCCTCGTACTCGAACATGTTGTTAATACATTGGAAGTTCAGTTTATATGAATGATTCTCGGAGTACCTTGATCTGTGGTTATGCATCCACACTCCAATCCTAGCTCCTTCTTTACTCATAGCACCATCGAAGTCCATATTCCAGAAGTCTGCTGGTAATTCCTCATTTTCTTCAACCATGGGGTTTCTTACTTCGACAATCGCTATATCATCCTTTGGATCAGGTGCATCATCTTCCAGTTGTGTGATTTTTTCTTCGATATCACCATTGTTATATAGAATGAAAGAGTCCAGGTCAGAGTGCGTGGAATATAGTGGGTAATTGTGTGGCTTCTCCTGACTATTGACCATATACTTCATCAGTGTTTCTCTGTAAAGTCGTATCTGTTGATCGAAAACTAGAATGGTGGTGTAGGACATATCTAGCTACAGGGTTCCTCTCAATTTATCTCCCCAAGACCTTGATAGCAACATACCATACTTGGGGGGAATGTCAGCCACGACAATGTCCATCACCAAACTTTTTGCTGGGATTTCAGCCAAGGTGATGCATAAGTCTTTAATATGGCCTATACATTTGACCTTGCTAGAATCAAAAGAATGTAGATCTTTGTAAGGTCTAGTGACCTCAAGTCCCAACTTTTCCATCACGGCCTTGGGCATTAGGTTGTGAGAAGCACCCAAATCCAGCATAGCATTGTGCAATATCAGGTCATGGATATTCAGGCTGATGTAAAAAGGGGCCATGACGCCATTATCAGTTTAACCGTCAACTTCAGGACTGAACAGGAGCTCAGGTCAGTCATCAGCAAGGTTTACTGTATCAGAATGGAGTATATATCCCACATTCAAGGCTTTGGTACCTATATTAGGTTCGATACTTAAATCTTTTATCACCTGAGACCTATAAGTGTTCTTGTTCATCAACTCGGAGAGGGGAATGGGAATCTTCAATTGTGCTAGTTCTCCTTCAAGGATGAAAAGAGAGGTGGTTTTGTTTAAACTTTGTACTTCTGATTTATTGACAGAAACTTTGTGGACATGTTCTCCTATTTGAATGGTTGATGAAACTTATGTCTGACTTGTTCTCTCAAGAATTTCTGGAGTTTTTTTCGCGAGAGATTCGGTGTCATTACGCCCAAAGGATTTTTTGGGAGGATTCTCTGAGGTTTTCTTGGTTTCAGCAGCCTTCTTTTGAGAATTCTCATTAGTCTTCTTACTCCTCAGGTTATATTGTCTGTGAACCTCCATTATAGCGTTCTCAAAGGATTCTTGTTCTATTTTCTCAGCTTCCTCATTCACCTCTATTTGTGAAAGGAGAAAGATTTCATGTTCTTCTTGGGTGAGGAAAACAGACTCATGATCATGATCATGATCACCCATCAGATTTATATGAGAATCATCAAACTCCTTAATCACTTCCTCCCCATCATCAACATAGTTTTCCTAGAGAGGTGGTCTAATCTATTGATCAGGTCCCCGTTGTTCCTGTTGATCCCTAGGATCTCTTTGCCTAATCTAGGGTGGATTTCTCCTAAATTTTGGGTCCCTGATTTGAGGGGTAGCTTGATTCTCCCTAGGTGGGTTTCTGTCAGTTATGGTGAGTCTCTCCATCATTTTATCCATAGCTCTGGCTAGAGAATCTAATTTAGCATCAGACAAGGAAGTAGAAGGTTCTTCCTTGATGGTGACCCTCTTTTCTATTATCTATCTGTCCCTTCTAGCTAAAAGATTTGCTTCTACACTAATGACACTTTTTTGCATGTCTTCCAGAGTTGCTGCACTTCTTTCCCTTAATTGATACGACATGTCAGCGTCAAAACCATCACGGAACTTTATTAATTCCAAACCTTGTGGAGGTTTAATTTCAGTCGACATAGCATTGTATATATTGTTGAAATGAGTACAGTAATCCTGCACTATATCTCCTTGGTTCCTTTTGATGTTCTCATACTCCGACAGAATTTGGAGAGGATTTTTCTTTACTTCCCACCAGTCTAAAAAGGTCTGATGGAAAACAGTCATGTCAGTAATGGTAGCAGCACGTAAAGTTTTGAACCACTTTTTCACATCTCCAGTTAGGCTTTGTGCAAATAATCTCATCTGCACATCAACTTCGTCTACTTCTTGCAGGTCAAAGCAATCTTTCATTTTGTCGACATATTGTTGTGCATTTAAGGGGCCAGAACTATCAAACTATGGAAGTCTAGTTTGATAATCTTGGGGCATGTTATGTAAAGGAGCAACCTGTTAGCGATATTTCTTGTAACGGGAGTGAAATGCGAAGGAATGGGTTAAGAACCCACTTACCCTAAGTTTGGGATGCAAATGCATATGTGTTTAAATGGAAATCAAGTTTGGATGGCAGAGATTCACGCACCCAGATCAACGACGCACATAGGATTCCGGAGCCCCCCCGTCTTTCTACCTGTAAGCAGAAAGGGGGGGTCTGGAATCAAATCCGCATCTCTTCAATGGATATGATCGAAGCACCCAGATCAATGGCACTCAAGGTGATTTCGGACCCCCCCCACCTTTCTACCTTTAGGTGGAGGGGGGGGGTCCGGAATCGAGGGCACATCTCTCCGACGACTGCGATTTGAGTGCCTGGATCAAAGAAACATAGGCAGCTCGAGCATCCTCTTTCCTTCTACGTTTAACCAACGTGGGCCCCTTCCCTGTCATGTAATCTCTCATGCCATCTATTCTCCTCCTGGCTGTGTGATGAGGCTCGTTCCCTTTAGTCCTTCCTCATCCTTCAACATATGTCTGCCTCCCCTCTTCTGGTCTGTGTGGTCCCTTCCCCATCTCATCATCCACTCACCACCAGCCATGTGTCCTGCTCCCTTCCACATCAACCTCCCACTAAAATGTGCCCATTATATCTCATCTCCTGCCCCCCTCCGCTCTTTTCCTTCTGCCATGTGCCTTCCCCTGTAACCTCTCTCACACCTCATCACTTCATATCTCACCCTCATAGTTTTGGTGCCACCACTCCCGTTATGCACCCCATCCTTCGTGCTGGCCTCCACGCCCATTCATCAAGCTATTCAACTAATCCAAGTGGTAGCACGAGGGGTCTTCCACATCCCCAAGGTGCCAAGTCGTCCAGGTCATCCTCAATCCCAATGAAGCAGTTATTGAGGTAGTTGGTGGTGGTTAGACATCGTCTCTGCCATAATGGGAAAGTCCAGAGATGAATTAAGAGCACGTCGACTCACCTACGGAACTATCAGAAGTTCGATTCCATATGCTATAGGTGCACGACCATTCAGAGACTGTGGGTGCAGATTGTCAGAAGCCTTGTAGATGCAATGTGTTTAATGCAACGTCTCAATTTTGTTGTTGTTGTTGTTTTGAGTATATGTAGGCGTTTTCGCCATTTTTGTATCTATCGATGGTAGAGCAAAGGTCCCAACTGTAAAGTTTTAATGATGATTCTAGTTCTATGGTTATGCATCTGTGTTGAGATTTCTTGTTTTATGACAAACAGTTTTCCTACTCCATCTATGTTTTCGTCTTATACCAGAGAGTTCATGATCGACTGATTCGCATGAGTTGTTGCAGTTATGCTATGATAAAGGATTTACCATTGCATTATTGTATTCCCTAGTTTTCTGCATGTGGATGTAAGAAGATATTTCCTTTAGATACTTCCTCTCACAGTCTGTTAGAAACATGATGTTTATAACAGACCCCTGCACTCTTCTTATGCAAGTCTTCCCCCTACTCACCCTTATTACGACTCACTGTTTGAAGTTTATCTAAGACCTCACTCGCCCATGCATGCCTGACCTAGTTTCAAAGTTGAGACGATATTGTTCTGAGTTTACTTCCATTTGATCACCCCTTTATAAACAAATCATGACATTAAACTGATGGGTGTCGGGCTCTGCTCCTACTGCAATCCATGAGTGACTTTCGATGCTAACATTTCTGGCGTCGTTGCTGGGGAACGAAGTTGAATATTTTCCTCGGGATTGAACGACAACGATTAACTGATTCTGAAGGTGCATCAAATATCAGAATTATCAAGATTGCTACTATGCACCTGGTGACTCCACTATGACAACTCCACTGGGACGAACCTATTGGGTTAGTTGTGGCTTCCAGCGGTAGACACACGCAGTCCCATCCATAGCTGCCTCTGGCCATGCCTGAAGAAGATCCGGAGGCGATTATCAGAAAAAGGAAACTCTGCTAGGGAGAAATCTTTGTTGTTGAACCATGTATTTCCCCACCTCCTTCCGTAAAAACTCCGTTTTCTTACTCTCATCTTCATAGCCAGCCTTCTTCAGAGGTTTCCCATTTCTTGAATTTTGGGAGTGTTCCTACTGAATTTTCCCCTCCTGGTCTGGGATTGGAGGGAGAAATCCTTGTCACTCCCCTCTCCTCTGAAGCTATTCCTCGGTGTAGACCCAGGACTACAGAAGATTTCCCCACTCCTGCACAAAGAGAAGCGCCTGTTGACTTGAGCTCATTAGTCTTCTCCTTAAACCCTCTCTTGTTTCCCACTCCACTTCAAGACTCAATTCCTGCAACCCCTTCATGACATCCTTCTCCTCCAAGTTCTCCTCCACCTAACATTCCTATGGTTGGTGCTAATCCCCCTATGACTAGAATGGAGGCCATTATAGCTGCTAGGTATGCTCCCCTTGTATTACCTCAACCCCTCAACACCCTCCCGGCAGATGGTTACCTCAAGCAACTACCCAAGTTCACGGGTGAGGGGGATGTACCTGTAGATGAATACCTAGAATCCTTTTATAGTTTCACAGATGATAATGTCATCATGCATGCAGACGTATGGATGAGGATTTTTGTCCATAGCCTCCAAGGCGAGGCTAGAAAATGGTTCAAGGCCCTGCCTCCTGGATCTATTGATGGGATAGAAGCTTTAGACAATGCCTTTTTGAGACAATGGGGAGATAAAAAGGATTTCATGTATTATATGACAGAGTTTGGATCTTTGAAGAGAAAAGAAGGAGATTCTGTCTCTAACTTCTCCAAGAGGTTCAATAAAATGTATAATAAAGTTCCAGCTGAGATAAAGCCCTCAGAAGCCTTGGCTAAGATCACTTATGCTAGTGCTTTTGATCCTGATTTCTGCCTACTGCTGAGAGAGAGAAGAGCCACTACCCTGGCCCATATGCAAGATGCAGCCGTGGAAGTAGAATATAATATATTGGCTGTTTCCTGACTTAGGAACATTGTTAATAGAAACATATCCAAGAAAAGGCCTGAAGCCTCCCCATCCATTTCCTCTCCCATACCCCATCAGACAGATGAGAAAGCCAGAGTACTAAAATCACTTTTTTCCAGTATGGAAAGGTGGGAATTAGAAGGGAAGCCCATGTACAGAAATCACCAGAATGCTGATAATAGAGGTTTCAGGAGACCCAATAACAATGGACCACAAGCCTTCCCAAGGGAACAGAGGGAAAAAGACAGAGAGGATCAAAGGATTCAAACCCCTCTCCAAAATAACTTGGTTACTCATGAGGAAGGAGAGGATATAGATGAATTCGACCCTGAAATTCATTGTGTTGAGGAAGCCCCTCCTTTTCCCCATTTGACTCAGTCTGCATACGAAAAATCTCTGATGAAAATTCAGATTCATGAGTTAGGAAAGGGAGAGAAGGTCGGCCACACTTCTAACAGATACAATCTCAGGTCAAGAAATAAAGAAGGAGACTTTGACGTCCAAGATCAGCCCCTCATAGAAGATAGGCCTACTAAAGCTGCATCAACCACGACTAAAGAAAAGAAAGCTCAGAGTGTTTTGTCAGTAGCCAAAGAACTTGTCACTGAGGTAAGGGAAGCTCCTAAACTTGTTTCCTCTTTTAATTTTGAGCATGAAATTCAAAAGATCAAGATTCCCATCCCCATCTCTGAGCTAGTTAAAAATGAAGACTTTAAAAGGTCCCTCTCTAAGCTGCTGCAATCTGAGTCCCTTCAACCTTCCTCTGACTCAGTGAGCCTTCAATATGAGAAGCCATCTATCATCCTAGGTCCCATGGTAGAAGACAGAGATGATTCATCCCCTCCCTTCTACACCTCCCTGAATATACATGATAAAGTGTTGCATAATTGCCTCATGGATTCAGGAGCTTCCCATAACCTTATGCCCAAGATAGTCATGGAA
>ML784809.1:175078-197979 GCA_009831015.1 Picea engelmannii
AATTGCCTCATGGATTCAGGAGCTTCCCATAACCTTATGCCCAAGATAGTCATGGAAGAACTAGGACTAGAAGTGACCAAGGCCTATCATGATTTGTACTCTTTTGATTCGAGGAGGGTGCAATGTCTGGGAGTCATCAAAGACCTAGTGGTTTTTTTGTTTCAGCTTCCCATGAAGAGTGTGGTCATGGACATCGTGGTAGCTGATGTTCCCCCCAAGTTTGGCATGTTGTTGTCAAGGTCTTGGATTAAGAGACTTGGAGGAACATTGCAGATGGATCTCACATATGCCACCATCCCAGTTTTTGGAGGGGAACACAGGAGGTTGTACAGAGAAGCCCAGCTAGCCTATATTGTTAGTGATGAAGAAAACCCCACCAATCACCCCATCTTTGCAGTTGACACTGATTTAGGGTCTAGTTTTTTACAGATCACAGAAACTCTTGAGGCCCCTTTACAGATCAGAAAATAGCCTATTCTTAATCAGGAGATACCTCCTCCAACCACCTCTATTTGGAAGATGTTCTTTGATGGAGATTCCTCCAGTATAGGTGCAGGTGCCAGAGTGGTTTTCATATCGCCTTGTCAAGAGATCATATCTTTGTCATATAAGCTGGAATTCGAAATCACCAATAATGTAGCAGAATATGAAGCTCTTGTTCTGGGTATGAGGGCTGCAAAAGAGATGGGAATAAAGGAGATGGCTGTGTTTTGGGATGCAGAATTGATCATCCAACAGGTCAAAAATATTTATCGAGCCAAGCATCCTCAGCTTAGAAGCTACAGAAATGAGGTATGGGACTTGATTGATAATTTCTTCTCTGCTTTCAACATTGTTTTTGTCCCAAGGGAAGAGAATGCCGCAGCCGACTCCCTAGCAGTCTCAGCCAGTTTGTTCAGGATCCCCCTGCCCCCAAGGATTAATGGTGAGGTTGAAGTAAGATACAGGCCATCCATCCCGGACAACATAAAGCATTGGAAGGTATTCGAGGACGATCTTGAAATCGAAAAATTTCTTCAGTCCGTCGATGAGTTCTCTGCATTGCACATCGATCAGGACCCTGATCCGAAGGTGACTTCCCTTCTAAGGTATTCTTGAATAAAATTGTTAATCACCATATTATTCAACTGCCTAGAAATCACATTCTGAGGGGAATGGTCCCTTTAGAAAGACTGTTTGACAAAAATGATGTGGCAATAAAGAGTGGTGTCTCAAGTGAAGAAGCTGACGTACCCGAATGCAACATTGGCACACAGGATGAGCCTAAGTTCATCAAATTGTCAAGTAGCCTGACTAATGAATAGAGGATGGACTACGCTGGGTTATTAAAGGAATTCACTGATGTTTTTGCATGGGGCTACGAAGACCTCAAAACCTATGACACATCTATCATTGAGCACAAGATCCCACTGAAAGAAGAAGCTAAGCCATTTAGGCAGAAGCTGACACAGATAAATCCCATGCTGCTACCTGTCATGGAGAAAGAAGTGAAGAAATTGTTAGATGCCCAAATCATTGTCCCCTTGAGGTATTCTGAGTGGGTGGCCAATTTTTTTCCAGTGAGAAAGAAAAGTGGAGAAATCAGACTCTGTGTTGATTTCAGGAACCTAAACAGAAGCTCAAGGAAAGATAATTATCCCCTGCCCAACATGCAACACATATTGCAAAAGGTAACTGGAGCATCTAGGATATCCATGATTGATGGGTTTTTGGGGTATAATTAAATATCAGTCATGCCTGAGGATAGAGAAAAAACATCTTTCACCACCCCTTGGGGCACATTCATGTATGCCAAAATGCCTTTTGGGTTGATGAATGAAGGGGCAACCTTTTAGCGAGCTATGAATATAGCCTTCATCGGGGAGAAAGATCAGTTTGTAGTGATCTATTTGGATGACATCACAGTCTTCTCTAGGTCAAACGAGGAGCACCGCTACCACTTGAAAAAAAAATTCCTGAAGTGTCAGAGGTATGGCTTATCTTTAAATCCCAAGAAATATTTGTTTGCTATGAAGGAGGGGAAGATTTTAGGCCATATAGTATCAGCAGAGGGAGTGAGAATTGATCCCAGTAGGGTAGAAGCAATTCAGACCCTGTAACCTCCCAGATCCAAGAAGGAAGTCCAGGCCTTTTTGGGGAAGATTAATTTTCTGAGGAGATTCATCTCAAATTTTGCTGAGATAGTGAGACACATCACAACCATGCTCAGAAAGGGAAATGAAGTGAAATGGACCGTTGAACCCAGGGAATCTTTTGTCCAGATAAAAAGGGCATTGACTGAGGCACCGATGCTGATCAGTCCTGACTATTCCAAAGATTCCCTGATTTTTTCTTTTGCTTCTTGTGATATAATAGCAATGGTCTTATTGTAGAGAAATGATCAAGGGTGAGAGAAACCTATTGCCTTCTACAACAAGGCATTGAGGGATGCAGAACTCCGGTACGAGATCATGGAGAAGCAGGCCTATGCCTTAGTGAAAGCTCTCAAAGCTTTCAGAGTCCATGTTTTGCACTCAAGGATCACTGCATACGTTCCTTCGGCCTCTGTGAAGGACCTCCTCGTACATCCTGACATAGATGGAAGAAGAGGTAAGTGGATTGCCAAGATCCTAGAGTTTTACCTGGAGATCAAGCCCACCAAATTGATAAAGGGGCAGGGTTTAGCCAATTTGCTGGTTGAATCCAATTGTAAAGCCTTGGGAATTAACTTCATCAACGAGCAAGCTGAGTCATCCAACAAGCATTTCCAGAGTGCCTTATCACTAGCAGCATGCCCCTGGTACAAGGATATCTTGTACTTTCTACAAGAATTGAGGCCTCTCGATGGTATGGAAAAAAGCAAGGCAAGAGATCTAAAGCTCAGAGGGGTCAGATATTGCCTCATTGACCAAACCTTATACTGGAAAGGCCCTTTAGGGGTATTTTTAAGGTGCTTGGACCCACAAGAAGCCCGACAAGTTACATTTGATTTCCACAGTGGCCTTTGTGGGGGTCATCATTTCTGGAAGACCACAGCCCATAAGATCCCCCAAGCTGGGTATTATTGGCCCACTTTATTCCCCGATGTCTACAGAGAAGTCAGAGCTTGCATCAAATGCCAGAAGTTCTCAGGAAAGCAGTAGTTCAAATCTTTGTCGTTAAAGCCTATAATAGTTTCAGCTCCCTTTCAACAGTCGGGATTGGACTTCATTGGAGAAATTCATCCTCCCTCAAGTGGCCAACACAGATGGATCCTGACTACGACAGATTATTTCACCAAATGGATAGAAGCTATCCCCACCAGGAGCACTTCCCAGAAAGTAATTATCAGCTTCCTAGAGGATGTCATAGCCATATTTGGTTGCCCTAGCAGAATTGTCACTGATAATGCCTCCCCCTTTCGTTCTGAGCCCCTAATCAAGTTCTGTGAGTAGTATGAGATCTCACTGATTTACTCTACTCCCTATTATCCTCAAGGAAATGGACTGGCGGAATCTTCCAATAAAAGCCTGATCAAGCTCATTAAGAAATTGCTGGAAGACAATAAAAGGGCCTGGGATTCGAAACTCAAATTTTCTCTATGGGATGACTGAGTGACAATAAAAAAATCCCTAGGCATCTCACCTTTCCAACTCGTTTACGGAACATAGGCCATTTTCCCTACTTAGCTCACCTTGTCTGTGGGGAAATTCCTCCAAGACCTTGAAGGAGAGCCTGACAATATGGTCAGAAGGATTCATCAGATGGTGGAAGTGCAGCAGATTAGAGAGTAGGTCATGAACAAGGCCTACCATCATCGACAGAAGATCAAGCAAGCTTTTGACAGGAAGAGCAGAAAGAAATAATTCGAGTAGGGTGATCTGGTGCTCAAATGGGATGCACCCAGGCAGGACAGGGGCAAGCATAGTAAGTTTGATGCCCTCTGGTTTGGGCCATTCAATATCCTTGAATTATTTTCAAACAACACGTATAGGTTGCAGGATCTGGAAGGCAAAGAGGTTTTTAGTGGCCCAATAAATGGGCATTTCTTGAAAAGATATTTTTTGTGAGCCGCAGTTGGCTCTTTTGTTTTTGTAAATATTGTTTTTGTTTTCAGCTTAATAAGTGACTCCATATCCCAACAACAAGGCACTGAATCTGCAAAAGAGTCCTTAGAGTATCACAGGGATGACTCTATCCCCCATGGAGCCAAATGTTAGCAATATTTCTTGTAACAGGGGTGAAATGCGAAGGAATGGGTTAAGAACCCACTTACCCTAAGTTTGGGATGCAAATGCATCTGTGTGTAAATGGAAATCAAGTTTGGATGGCAGAGATTCACGCGCCCGGATCAATGACGCACATAGGATTCCGGAGCCCCCCCACCTTTCTACCTTTAAGCGGAAAGGGCGGGTCCAGAATCAAAGGCGCATCTCTTCAATGGCTATGATCGGAGTGCCTAGATTAACGACGCTCAAGGTGATTCCGGACCCCCCCCCGCCTTTCTACCTTTAGGCGGAGGGGGGGGTCTGGAATCGAGGGCGCATCTCTCTGACAGCTGCGATTTGAGTGCCTGTATCAATGATGCATAGGCAGCCTTGGCATCCTCTGTCCTTCTGCATTTAACCAATGTGAGCCCCTTCCCTGTCGTGTAATCTCTCGTGCCATCTGTTCTCCTCCTGGCCGTGCGATGAGGCTTGTTCCCTTTAGTCCTTCCTCATCCTTCGACATCTGTCTGCCTCCCCTCTTCTGGTCCATGTGGTCCCTTCCCCATCTCATCATCCACTCACCATAGACCATGTGTTTGTCTCCCTTCCATGTCAACCTCCCACTAAAATGTGCCCATTATATCTCATCTCCTGCCCCCCTCCGCTATTTTCCTTCCTCCATGTGCCTTCCCCTGTAACCTCTCTCACACCTCATCACTTCATATCTCACCCTCATATTTTTGGCACCACCACTCCCATTATGCGCCCCATCCTTCGTGCTGGCCTCCATGCCCATTCATCAGGCCGTTCAGCTAATCCAGGTGGTAGCACGAGGGGTCTTCCATGTCCCCAAGGTGCCAAGTCGACCGGGTCATCCTCAATCCCAATGAAGCAGTTATTGAGGTAGTTGGTGGTGGTTAGACATCGCCTCCGCCATAATGGGAAAGTCCGGCGACAAATTAAGAGCACGTCGACTCGCCTACGGAACTATCATAAGTTCAATTGCATCTTCTATAGGTGCACGACCATTCAGAGACTGCGGGTGCAGATTGTCAGAAGCCATGCAGACGCAATGTGTTTAATGCAACGTCTCGATTTTGTTGCTGTTGTTGTTTTGAGTATATGTAGGCATTTTCACCATTTTTGTATCTATCAATGGTAGAGCAAAGCTCCCGACTGTAAAGTTTTAATGATCATTCTAGTTCTATGGTTATGCATCTATGTTGAGATTTCTTGTTTTATGACAAACAACTTTCCTGCTCCGTCTATGTTTTCATCTTATACCAGAGAGTTCATGATCGACTGATTCGCATGAGTTGTTGCAGTTATGCTATGATAAAGGATTTACCGTTGAATTATTGTATTCCCTAGTTTTCTGCATTTGGATGTAAGAAGATCTTTCCTTTAGATGCTTCCTCTCACAGTCTATTAGAAACCTGATGTTTAAAATAGACCCCTTCACTCTTCTTATGCAAGTCTTCCCCCTACTCACCCTTATTACGACTCACTGTTTGAAGTTTATCTAAGACCTCACTCACCCATGCATGCCTGGCCTAGTTTCAGAGTTGAGATGATATTGTTCTGAGTTTACTTCCATTTGATCACCCATTTATAAACAAATCATGACATTAAACTGATGGGTGTCGGGCTCTGCTCCTACTGCAATCCATGAGTGACTTCCGATGCTAACACAACCAATACCAACGGAGCATATCTTTCCACCATGATTGGTGGGGGAGGCTGAAAAACAACCTGTGAGACAGGAGAGGAAATGCCTAAAGATATATAGGACGAAGGGCTTGGAGGGATGGAGTGACCTAGTGTATTTTGAGTAGAAACTGCAGCGATGGTTAAAACAGGAATTTTGACAAACTGTTGAAGATGGCGCTTGTATAAGGCCTAACCAAGATTCGCGACTAGGTCTTCGAGCTTGTCATTCTTGGAGTGAAAATGTTGCTCAACTTCATCTCTAGGAGAAAGTATCTCAGGGGTCCTGGGCTGCAAAACGGTTTGGTCTAAGACCGTTTCACTGATAAAACTATCAGATTTTGTCCTGAAAAGACTTGTTTGAAAGGGTATCTCAGATTCAAGGTCTGGAAGAAAAACTAACTTTTACGGGGTGGAAAAATACCTCAGAAGCAGGCTATTATTCCTCAAAATTTCTGCAGTACCTTTCTTCCTAAGTAGTCTTTCGGGATTATCTATTACCTTTGTAGGTTCTGGTTCAGGATGAGATCTGGTAGAAATTCTTTTGGGAGCCAGAACTATTGATTTTATTCTACCTTTGGAGACTTTGGTTATTTATGCACAAACTTTGACAACCTCTGAACATTATTTCTAGATAAAGATTAGGGTTTGTTTTTTCTCCAAAAATAAAGTCGTCTTTGTTCTAGGGGAAAGAAAACAAGGGGTGGGAAGTTTGTTTCAGTTCTTCCCCAGTCGAGTTGCCATTTATGTTATCACTTTGTAAATTCCCAGAGGTTGTTATGAGGCAAGAAGAAACTTATTAGAGGTAACCTTAACCATCCACTTCGAAACTAAAAGCTAGCCTTACCAATTTCAGAGAGGGATCTCTCTGTTAGTTTTAGATTTGTTTGAGTTTTCAAAGATTTTAGGCTAGTTAAAAAGATTGTAACCGAGTTGTTTGTATTATTTTTGAATGAAATGGATGAATGTCACTTACGCTTCCATTGGGCTATGGGGTCTGTTTTTAAAATATAGAAGTCAAATACAATTTTACAAGATTCGTTTCACAGGGCGAGATAGTGCTAATGTTGGATTCTTTAGAAATAAAAATGGTGTATTGATGAAAAAATGAGATATCAGTTAATAAAAAAAAAAAAATTAAGAATTTCTTTGTTATAACCTCGGAAGAAAAACATTTAAATCTATAAAATATTAAGAACAGAGTACGTAAAGGTAAATTCTGCAACTTTAACTTCTTTTAAAGATTAGATTTAGAAAGACAATATGGTAACTGAGAAGGAAAAACGTGTACACAGATAGAAGAAACTTTACCAAAAACTGACACGCAGGAATCCTGTGAAACTTCTCTTTGTATTACTAAAACGACTTCTTGATCAAAATTACAGCAATTAGAGCTTTCTCGGGTGTAAAGATCAACAACCCTCAATACTTCTAAGTGGGAAATATTTATAATAAAAGTTACAACGACCTTGTCATAAATTATCAGGATGTGATGATTCTAAATTTAACTAACTAACTCAACAAGATACAAAACTTTAGGTACTGTTAATGATGTATCGAATTCTTCAAGATGATTTTGGGGATGGTTGTTGGTGAGTCATCTGCATGAATTTGTATGATTTAATTGCTGACTGGACTTGAACACCTTATCTCCTACTCAATCAGATTGCATATCTCTTCCCATCGTAGCTAACTGGGAATAGTGACTTTGAGTAATCTTCGGTATATTTCATCCATTTCTGTGTACTTGGAAAAAGTTGGTCTGATGATGAAAATGTACTTGATCTCGTGTTGTATGCTGATGTCTGGCTGCAAAGTTTCTAAGAACGCCTTACCTGCTATGCTACCCTGTATTCCTGAAAATTTTGAACAATCTCTGGCCACTATGGACAGCTTATGTTTATAATCAAGAAGGGTCATTAACTTATCATTTAGGACCATTAAGTCTAGGAGAGATTTCTTCTGCAGAGCTTCAATCTTACTGAAAAATTATTGAACTCCTCTATCCATAGTTTGGACTTTCTCTTCCAACTATAGCGTAAGCCCTCTCTTGGTCAGAACCCTCTTGACTTCGAGGATGGTTTCTGTCCTGTTCTCAATCTTCAAATCTTCTAATTCTTCCTTGGTTTTTGAATTTAGGAATATAATGATCTCAGTGGCTTCTGTGGGCATTTCTCCAAGCTCTCCTTTTATTTTTTCAATAGCTTGCCTTCTCCTCTATACCAGTTCCTTTTGCTCAAAAATGATTTGCACCATAGGACATATTTCATTTATGGATTTGGAGATATCCATCCAAATATTTTCCTTGGCCTTAATGAGTGTCTTGCCTGCCACTGATTGCTTTTGAAGCTGCTGCATTTCCTGTTTGATTTTGTCTGATGTATGCTTCTCCATGGAGTATCTTGTTTGGTAGGAGGACTTGAGTTGCTGAAGATCCTCAAACTCGTTTTTTAGTATGCTAATCTCTGTCTCCTGTAAGTCCATTTCTTCCATGGATTTAGCTAATTACACTGTCTTTTCCAAAGATGTCATTGGAGTTGCTGAGGGAATTTCTGCTGTGGAGGTTTTTTCTACCGATGCTATGCTTACCCCAGTGAGTGGAACTACACTCAATGGAATGACTTCCATAGGCATTGATTTCTCTTTCTCCTTCACTAATCTTTCCATTTCTTCTTCTATCTCTTTCAACTGTGCATTCCGCTCCATGATCAACTTGAGCATCTCATCCTTTTCACCTTCTGTCTCAGCTATCTCCTTTGCATGTGCATATTCCGTTGGTGGAATTTCATTTGTTTCCTGAGAGATGATATATCTACATTTTTCTTTTTAAGCATCTCTTCGACTTCTTTCACATTCGAGGGGTCATACCCGATCTTGAGGACCAATTCTTCCAACGTTTTAATTTTATTATCTTTCGCAAAGGATGATATCTTTTCTAACTTTAACTATGTCTGAACATTGCTCAGATAGACCTGAAGTTTAATAGTCAAAGTAGAGGCAGTTGCCAAAGTGGAGAAAACCATTTCTCCAGTTTATCTGTGTAGATCCATTTGATCAGCAGGGTGCACATCTCTGGTGTGGAACTCGAACATTTCCTTTTTGTAGTCAGTGATTGCCTTTGGTTCAGGCACCTGGGCCTATAGAAAATCCATGTGCATTCTACCCTTCTCTGTATCAAATGAAAACAACAGTTTGTGTTGTGTCGTGGATGTCTGCTTCCAAAATTGAGCATAAGTGTTGTTGGTCAGCATTTGATTTCTCTTTATGATTAGGTCATATTTCTCAAAGATGCTTAATTTGATGCCTCCTTGTTTTGGCTAGTTGATTAATGAAGTATTTGTCTTCTTCTTGGATGAAGAAGAAGGTGTGATCTGGTGGATGCTAGTGATAAGTGGTGACTAATCATTTTTCATAGCTGTATCGGATTGGGTTCCCTTTTCACTAGTCGTGTCAGTTGTAGGAGTGGGTTTCGGCCTCTTGGTGTATAATTGGAAATATTCGGCCGAGACTTCGGTGACAGAAGGTGAAGAATCCTTCCTGGGCCTTTTCTCCTTTGGAAATGTTGGCGTGTTTGTTTGTGAGACAATAAGAGAAGGATACTTCTCTTTTGTCTCTTCCAGAGTGTTCTCCTCCCACTCCGTTTGATTTGCGAATTTCTCGATTTCGGGCTTGGGTGAATGAACATAGGGAATGTTTTTATTCTTTACCCTCATCTCTGAAATGATCCCACAAGGGTCATATTTCCATAGGAAACTAACGTCAAACTTCATTTCCTTCATAAACCTGTCTGCCTCTTCCCCAACACCTCAGTTATTGCAGATGAAAGATCCTATTTTCCCTTTAATTCTGAGTTGATGTTTCTTCTTCAGAGACACAAAGTGTATTTCGTTTGAATTTATCATCTATCTTATGTATTACAGGGAAAATATCCTCATGAGTAAATACTTGGGCAGCCTATATGGAGCTAACTCGCATCCATATATCCTGATCTCAGTGTGATTTTGGTAAAGATACCAATCTTCAGTTTTTGCAAGGTATGAGAGCTATAAAATCCTCTGACTTTCCTCATTTATTCTTGGTTCTGGTCTGCCACTAAGCATGCTCACCACTGGGTGGTAAAACTACTCGATGAACTATTTAAAACTAAACTCTGTGGAATTTCGCCTGAGTAGCGAACTCCAATATGTCACCGCCTGCGACTTCCAGTCCTTGTCCATTTTCTGCATCAAGAAAGAGAACCTATCTTCCTAAAAGAAAAAGAACATGTAAGCCAATATGGAGGAGTACTGGAACATGCCCTCTGTGGAGAATTTTGAGAACTGCTCGAGAATGTTGTCCACTAAAAAGGTGTTGTAATTGTACTGAGTGGTGGGCATTTCCTTGGTAGAGAAAATGGACAGAAAACCTAATATAAGTTCATCCACCCATTCATCTAAAAAATAACCAAGCAAGAAACAGAGTGATGAGATAACTTGGTTGCCCTTTTCTGAGAATAGGGAGGAAGGATACGGGGGATTTGATTTGGGAAGACGAGCGTCCTGTAGGAAGAACAATTCAAATATCTGGGCTCTTTAAGGAAAAGATAATTTATGGTATAACTCTGTTATGGTTTGAATATTGAAATGGGAGGAAGATTCAGTTCTGGGTATCTGCATCATATGATCAATTGCCTCTGGGGTGATGAAGAATAGAGTTTCTCTCGATGAAGAGACTATGGCTCTTTGTTCAGAAAGGTAGTGGGCCTGACATTTGAGGGAAAATTCAGGGAAATGGTGGACCTAGGGGAAAAGATATAGAGGAAGATTGGACTCCCAGAGCCCGATTTCATTGTTCTGATCTAAGAAAGTGTCTTTGAGCCATGATAGCAGCTTTGCAAAATCAACTTCTCACCTTGTATCTGATATTAGATGATCATTGTCGGACAATGGGATCTTGTCGAGGTCAATCAGAGGAGGGAGGAAAGGATTTTTCCGGGCCTCTGCTTTCTTGGACTTTGGCACCATAGCTGTGAATAATACCTACAATTTAAACAAAAGTTAGTGGTAATGTCTATGGTTGGGCTGTTGATTGAACTAGAGAGGGGAAAAGGAAACTTCTGGTGTGAGGATAAGAGAAATAATGGGCAAATGAAAGAGAAGGGCTATTTTTGGGTGAACAGATAACCATTGGGCGCAGGGACAGATCAGCAGGCCTAACGGGAAAGTTAACTTGTAATAAATGGCCAACGAGTCATTGGGGAATTGAGAGGGAAGATGAAAAATGGGTGACGAGTATGACCTAGTGACATGGAGGGTGTTGATTGGAGACCAGTAATGGTGAGGGGACTTGTGACGGGTGAAACAAGGGGGATGGATTGATAGAGTTATGAGATAGGACTCTTAGGGGAAGAAAGTGGAAGTGATGTCATGATACATCGATGGTATGCCAGGAAAGTGCAAGAGATTCCTGGCACGTTGGAGTAGGGGGGCCACCAGAAAACCATTTCATTCTGGACCCCCCCCCCCCCACCATTAAAGGCAGAATGGTCAGGGGGGTTCGGAATCATATCCCAACCATTGATCTAAGCGTTGATGTCTCAGTCGTCCATCTATGTGCTCACTTTAATCTGCCAGCGCAAAATCATTTATGTAGTAGAGACTTAGGGTTACGGCCTTTTTGTGGGTTTGCTCAACTTTTCCTGCTTTTGACACCATGGGGGTTAGGTAACATACTTTCAAACTTCAAAGATATGAATCGACATAGATCATCATGCATGTTTTATTCAAATCAATCCAACTAACCTATGCTCTAACCTAAGTTCTAACCTACTTCCCTATGACATTTAGCCTAGATTAAACTATTGGACTAATAAATTTCTCTACCTAGGGGCTATTTGACCAAGATTAGGAAATTTGGTCAAATTTATTCTCTTTCTGGCCTATTTACTTGACTAAGTTTAAACAGTTTAGCCAAGCTTATTCATTAATCCTATCAACATCAATTTAAAAGGACTTGGTCATGCTTAGACTATATGGACCAAGCCATTGTTATTGCATGGGGCTTCATTTAATTTTCGTTATGCCCTCTTTTATTCTTTTCTCATTTTCTTTTCTTTTCTTTCTTTTTCTTTTCTTTCTGCAGTGGTCTCTGCAAGTCAAAAACATTGAAGGGACAAAAAATACAATCAATAGTTGATCCTATAAATTATAGGGTTATAACAAGGCTGACATCCCATACCCATTACATTAACCCAAAACCCTAAAAGCGGCCCAAAGTGGACCGAGATCCCGTGATCTCTGCTTCGCCTGGTGCTCCATCTTTGACAGGGTGTCGAAGTCCAAAACGGTCAAATATGACCAAGTGTTCCTCAAAGCTTGGTCAAGGGCCAACACCTATCAATGACAAGAAATATGTACACAATTTATAGCAATATAATAGAGTAATTTCTGGACCGACTCAGGGATGGACAATGAGATATGAGGTTTAAAAGACTGGAAAGTTTGGTCAACGCAATAGAAGGATACTCAGTTGAACTTCTCTTGAACATTGACATAACGAAGGTCTTGGAAGCACTGATTCAAAATAGAATATCATATGGAAAAATCTTTCAAAAAGGTCTTGGTCGACAAGAGACAAGTGGGTTTCCCAACTTTGACACAAAAGGTAAAATATGTCATGTTTGAGAGTGACTACTACCATTAATAAAGATTCAATACAGATTCCCTTCCCAATTTTCCCCCACCATGCTTGGCGAGTACCTCTTTATTTTTTAATGAGCTTAAGGAGGATAACCAATTATCATTGTATAAGCTCATCCTTCATACAATTCCCTTGGAGTATGTTTAACGAACCCTAGGAAGGAGTGGTTCGGTCCCATATGGGTCTTCCAATGTAGGTTTTACGAGTCCAGAGGAAGTAAACTTGGTGGTTTTTCATATTTAGAGAGTTTGAAAAACACTTAAAGAAAACTCCAAAAGGTTATTTTTTGTAAATTTAGTCTCCCAAGATCGAAAAAGTATGAAACAATTCAAGGGAGAACTCTTCTAGTGAAAACCGACGTATTCCTAGAGCATACCTTTTTCATAATTAATCTACTCAGCCTGAAAAGGGTTAAAATTACTCTGAATAGAATCTCCTTCTAAAATAAGCATGGCACTTTAAATCATTTTATGAGTGTGAAGGAAGAAATTTCACTCAGAGATCTTTTTATTTTTTAGAGAGTCTAAAAAGAGCTTAAAGGAAACTCCAAAGAGTTTTGTTTTCATATAAATTTTACAATTCCGAAAAAGAGATAAAAGTATACTCGGTGACCTATTTTCATGTATTAACGAGCATGAGAAATAATAAATACTGAGCTCGTTAACCTATTCTCATGTATTTACGAGCACGAGAAAGAACAAAGACTAAGCTCAGGATTGGTTTCATTTTTACACAAGCTTGGAACAAAGTAAAACCATGCTTGTAACTTCCCAATGTAATTTCCAAAGGTTTAGAGGGATTCCCACAGATGGTTGGTAATTTTCCCCCGGCTTGAGAATATAGTGGCTTAAATCTAACATGATGTCTAGAGGTTGGAGAAATTCCCCCCAAAGCTTCATTTCATTCATAGATTCTTCTTCTATCGCTAATTTCTATACCCAATAGACTCTTGGTTACTAATAGGAAAATGTTTGACAGAGAGGGACGAAGAAATAGGATCATATGACCAAGGTGGGTGAAAATCAGGTTCAGGTATGAGTTCTAATGAGAGAATCGACTCAACAAGAGAGGCATTGTTTCATTTTTTAATGAGATTGGCATAGGAAAATAACTATGCACATAACCTCTGGGTTTGATTCCCATACCTTTGTTTCATTTTTTCATGAGCTTGACACAGAAATGAGAAATTTTCTCCAACTCTAGTTTCATTTTTTAATGATCTTGGAACCTAAAATAAAACTATGCCCATAAACTCTTCTTGATCATGGCTCCCAAGAGGACAATGCTCTGGAAGGAAAACATGTCAAGGTACATGCTTCAATCATGGCTTCCAGAAGATCTTCACTAGACGGAAGAATAACACTCCAAAAGGAATACATGTCGAGGGCCAAGGTAGGGGTAAGGAGATCAGGCTCTAATAGCCCTATCAAAGAGATCATCATGTCAACTACTAGATCTGAGTCAAAAGAAGTCTCATCCCTAGTTGAATGCATGGGACATGTTTCCACATGATTAACTTGTGGCAAGGGTGATGCCACTTGCACATAAGGACCATTTAGGGAAGGTGTGTGGTTGGAAGTCAAATCAGGACCAACAAATAAAAGTTGATTGATGATCACAATTTTTCCATTATGATGGAAAGATATCACTCGAAATAGAGTGGACACGATAGCTTTCATGGCATAGATATAATATCGCCCAAGGAGAAAAGTAAAATACATGGGGTCGTGGACTACCAAAACATCAATATAGATGGTTTTCCCTCCTAAAGTAAAGGGTAATCTATAAAGGATGCCTAAATGTTGAGTGATTCATTTATTAAAAGATAACATATTCTGAGTAGTCGACACAAGCTGAGGACCACCTAAATATTTCCAAGAAATTGAGGATAAAATACTAACAGATGCACCTTCATCGATTATAGTCCGAGGAGAATCCCTACCACAAACCTGAACAATGATTTAGAAAAGTACATAATAAGGAATAATAAGTCCAATTATCCTATGCCAATTGAAACGAGTAGCCTCATTACTTGGAGGGGGTTCAACAATAAGAGGAGAAATTCCCCCTTGTATGGTAGAATCAATATGAATAGGAAAAACGTGGGTGTTATCGACTTCACTCTTTGACAAGAGAGTGGGATCGACCGATGATTGGATTGGATCGATCACTTGGTGAGTATCACTCTCTAAGGGGAGAGAAGGATTGACCAATGATGGACTCGAGTTGACCAATTTGATTTCACTCTTCAAGGGAAGAATTGGGTCGACCAATGACAAAACCAGATCAACCACTTTAGCTTCACTCTTCAAGGGAAGAATTGGGTCGACCAATGACAGAACCGGATCGACCACTTTAGCTTCACTCTTCAAGGCAAGAGTGGGATCAACTGATTAAGGAATCAAGTCTACTACTTTGGTTTCACTCTTAACAGGAAGAGTAGGATCGACGAGTGAACAAATTTGGTTTCACTCTTAATAGTAAGAGTGGGATCAACCGATGATGAACTCATATTGACCACTTGATCAACTAATGATGGATCAAGAGACAACCTATGATAACCTATTGGAAGTTGTGGTTGGGAAACAACGATGTCTTCCAACAACTTCGAGGCTCCAACCATACGAGGGAAAATGTGAGTTTGATGACTACCTTTGAATAAATTAAAAGGAAACTTAACCCTACATTTATTTTATCCAACCTTACCTTCATTAGTTGATGGTGTATCATTGACATGATGGCCAGAGGAAAATGACACAGGCTAATGGGAACTCAAATACCACACTCCTAAAACTGTATGAATTCCAGGACAATCACGAAGAAGGTGGTCATCCTTACAAAGCCTGCAAGGGTATTTGGGCTTGCGAGTTTTGGTGATAGGCTTCTCTATGTTTCCATCCTCAATAGAATTAACTAATTTCTTGGCCTTTTGCTGATTTTTTGTCTTCTTAATCTCTTGGTTACTAGTAGCGAGGCTTTCACTAGGTGAAGACGAATAAAAAGAAGAATATACAATGAGCAAAGAAGGAAAATGATCAATATGAGGTGAACATTCTTGAGTGGGAGGGTGTGCATTCGAAACACTAGGTGCATTTGAATCAATAGGTGCATTTGGAAAAACCAGAGTGGAAAAAAACCACATGGGTAATCCTATGGTGAGTCCTAGTAAACTCAAAGTAGCAATGTAAGGAGGACCAATGTTTCCAATAGAAGCAAAAACAAAAGGTTCCCCAGGAAAAGGGGTTCCTTCTTTGGGAGTTACAGGAACTAATGCCATAGAGATAACCAGTTGGAGTCCACTAAAACAAAGAGTACACACTATCAAAGTCTAAAGGTAACAAGTAGTCATACGAATTGGTGGGATCAATAGGAGGAATCTCATAGGAGTGTCAAGTCATCACAACTCGCAATATATTGTAGGGTCCAACAATAATACTCGACCCAATATTTCAAAGAACCAACCAAGGAGGATAAACTATACCCTTGGCCATATTAACTGATTACCTAACAATACGTGCGTAGTAATCTCCTCGAGTGTTGTTCTCAGTGTATGGTGATAACAATATGGTCGAATGGATGCTCAATTTCAGGTCCTATAAGGGTCTCCTGATATACTCAAGGTACGTGGGAGCTCAAATCTGTAGTAGTGTTGTCTAATGCACAATTATTTGAAAGGAGACTCCCAATATACTGGAAGGTATGTGGGAGAACCACATAGTCCCTGGATTGTAGCTATGACAAATAACAACAACTCCTACGTTTTAAGACACTGGAACACGTCTCTACCTACCCACACAATGTTACTATTTTTTTTAATTAAGTTCAATTTTAAGGTTTTTTTTTACTCAAAAGGGATTGCAAATGCAATTCAATGATGATATGCGACACTTGACTCCAAGAAGACTTCAAATAAAATATGAACTCAATGCAATCTTTTCTTTCGATGAAACCTATCTAAAGAATGGAGCAAGAGATTTAAAGCAAAGAAGAAATTACAAATGTCAAAGAAAGAAATGAAAATTACTCTTTGAATGCAATAGGTGTTTAATATATGAGTCCAATAAATCGCAGAATACACAATTCATGCCCCCACCCCCTTCGACCATGAGGGGGGGAATTTTTGAAGAATGAAAGCTCAAAAATTCCAAAAACCATGCAAATTCGCTCTAAAATGAAAGCTTAGAAATGCACCACCCAAAAACTTCAAAGCAAATCATTCAATGAAGAAACATTACTTTGTTACTATCAAAATACCTCAAGAAAACACTATAAAATCTTAAATTGAAAATCACTCAAAGATACAACTGAGAGATTATACCCTTTTCAATTCAAAATAAATAAGAAAGAATAAGAAAAAAGTTTAATGGTGAAAAAGAAACTCTAGATCATCAAGAATATTGTAAATCAATGCATGAACCATCCAAAATACATTCCAAACATTAGATCTAAGATCTGGAAAAGAAAGAACAACTAAAAAAATACTTTTTTCAAAGGTTGTCGTAGGTTTCTTTGACAGATTGTGTGACAAGTCAAGTTGTCACATGCAGAAGGAATATCACAGTGCGACAATGTCACTTTGCACCTCAAACAAGGATGTGATAAGCAATTAAAACTCAAAAAAAATTAAAAAGTTTCTCAGACTCTTCAATGAAATTTTCGATCGATTGATCAAACAAGGCCAGGTGATGAGTGAGAAAGACTCAAACAGGACACAGGAAGCAAACTAGGAGAACAAATATAGAAGATCGTTTCCCATTATGGTCACCATTTTTGTTGTGGCTAAATTAGTGAGTGCGGACACAGACTAATCTCCCTAGTTCAGGCACCCAAAACTAGATCAAAATAGACAGTATAAATTCCTTTCCTTAGATTTAGAATCGAAATATGAGTAGATAAGTAGTTCATACCTTTTTATCTGAAGTTTTGTTTCATTAATTGAAGCTCCAAATTTGATCTCAAATCCTTTGGCTATAGACCTATATGAGAATAAAAAAGAACAAGTGAAATCATCAATACAACAGATATTTCGATAAATCTATGTAGATGGCCAAGGAAAAATACAATAAATATGATATAACAACTTTATAGGAAAGGGAAAATATAATTGTATTAATAAATCAAGAAGCAACTTACAACCAAGCCTTGGCATTGAAAAAATCCTCCCAACAGTTGAATGTTCCAATACCCAAGTAGCCTCCATAAGTGCCATCACCATCTCTTGAACACTTTATCCTAGATCTCTTAGGAACAAAATGAAGTTCACAAACTCTCAATTACAAACTAGGAGCTATTCTAAATTCACTATTATTTAATTACTCATAACTTATTAGCCTTTCCCTTTAGAAGATGCCTCTATTTATAGATTGAAGAGGAATCCATGAGGAGGTTAGGATGAAAGGTTAGGATCTCACTAAATCAGAAGAGACAGGAGAGATACAAACCGATCGACAAACAACTCATCATCGAAGTTTCTCTTCTAGAATCTTCGAGAAATTTTTCTTTTTTCCCATGTACAAAGGTTGTCGTGTCCTTAAACCTTAGCAAAAGGTGAAATTGTCACACATTTTAGTGATGCAGAGTGCAACAAGTGAAGTTGTCTCACCTTGCTAGAAAGAAAGCAACAATCTTGTAATTTAGAGATTTTTTAGAGTTGATCCTTCCCAAGAAGACTTTTTCTCAAATTTCTTCCAAAGTTTTATGCTTTAGATGTCAGAGAATAGGTAGTATCACTTGTTGCGACAAAATTTTGTATAAAAAAAGGAAATCTATGGGACTTTCTTTGGATCTTTATTATTCTCAAGGTATGCTATGAAGTTGTGATGTTGTCATGAGGTTGTGATGTTTTCGTATTCTTTGCTATGAAGTTGTGATGTTGTTGTGAGGTTGTAATGCTACTGTATGATATGCTATGAATTTATGATGTTTTCGTGAGGTTTTGATGTTGTTGTATGAGATGCTATGAAGTTGTGATGTTGTTGTGATTTTTATGTGAGGTTGTGATGTTGTCATATGATTTGTATGAAGTTGTGATATTGTCATGAGTGGATTTTTCCATTAGTGTACATTGTCGTGAATGGATGCTACCCTCAGTGGATGTTTCCCTCAATAATTACAATTTGGAAATGATGCTATGAGGCTTGCTAGGGTTTGAAGGAATGTCTACAGAGTGAAGCATGCAGGTGAAGTCATAAGTACTATGTGTATGAAGATCTTGGATTGGTGATATTTTATTGAGTTGGTGCTCATTTGAGAAGATTGTTGTCTTCATTCAACAAGTTGGTGCCTATGTTTTATGGAGTGGGTTCTTCCTTCCATTTGGAGCTGGTAAATCCAAGGGGTTGGTGCCTCCTTCCAGTCAGTGCTGGTAAATCAGGGAATTGGAGCTTCCTTCAGGTTGGTGCCTGTAAATCAGGGGGTTGGTGCCTCCTTCTAATTGGCACTGGAGAATATTGGAACTTGGTGCTTCCTATGAATCTAATATTAACATATATAAGAAAATCATTATGTGGTTTTCTCCCGTTTAGGTTTCCACGTAAAAATGATTGTGTTCTGTGTGGTTTTTTGTGATGATGAATGAAATTGTTAATTTTTAATGTGATGGAAATATAGTGTACTTGGCATTGATGTTAACATGAAGACAAGAATTACCATAGTGAAGGATGACATGGAACTATAGTGAAAGCTACATGAATACTGAGTTACACGAGCATAGAACGAAAATACAATGGATTGATGAGTTAAAGGAACACAATGAACTACCAGAAATACATGGGATCACTAAGTTATAGAAACGCAGTATTGAAACATATATGATCATTGAGTTACAGGAATGTAGTGAATTACCAAAAATATAGGGGATCACTTAGTTACAAGAACGCAATATTGAAATACAAAGGATTGTTGAGTTACAGGAAAATTCAGAATTATGTTACAATGGTTTTATAACTGCATGATTGCTGCTATAGACATACATAATTCTCATTTATTGTTGGCACCATAAGATATATATTTTTATTCCTAAAGGTTGTGGGTGAAATTACCAAAAAAAATCATCGATCAAGATATTGGGGAAATGAAATTGTGTGACGTTCTTATGCAAGTGTGCAGACTTATGAAGACGTTGGTAGTCATTCATCGATTGGTGATGGAACATCAACATATATCTTTCACAAAAATTGAGTCACATTAATCTTAATCATACAGTCATGCTCAAGAGATTGTTCCGATTCAATGGTCAATCACATATTCATGTAATTTATTAGACTGATCTACAACAAATATACTTTCCAAAAATCAAAATTCACAGAAAATAGAAGATTATAAAATGTGATTGATGATACGAAATGTGTGGACTTGGTGTGCCAGTATTGTGTAGAATGAGAACTCATAGGTGAAGATCCTGGTGCATGCGAAAAGTGTGTTTGGAGAAAGTGTATGATAGTGGTATCACTGAGATCAATGTGAAGATAGGAGTCCAGTGGGATAGGTCCCAAATAAGAGTGTCATAGAGGGTCAGTGGGTCCACATAAAAAAATCTTATGAGATAGGGGTACCACAACAATCATTGTAAAGAGAGGAATCCAATGGGATGGATTGAAAATAAGGGTTCAGGTGGGACCTTTATAGTTTTTTTTTACTCCTGCAAAGTTATACTTTTGTATGAATAATAATGTAGTGACAGAATCCCCAAATTCTTAATAGTCAAAATTGTGTAGGGATTTTGCACCCTAGATGTAGGAATCAATGTTGCACACATTGAATGTGCAAACTTTCCAATATGTTTCTATTATGTTCTATTTTGGCAGCAAAGGTTAGGGTTTTGAGGATTCCTATGGAAAAGGGATTTCCTTGTGCTATAGCTCTCTGATATACCGGTGGGGTCCCACAACATTACTTATACCAATATATTAGGGCTCTAACTAAGGAGACTTAATTGTACCCTTATCCATACTACCCAATTACCCCGATACATGAGAGTAGTCTTCCCAGATGTTGCTCTTGGTGCCACTATAACAATCAGGAAGTCGATTGGCTGATCTACAACTGGTTTTAGGAGACTTATGGGACTCCCTATATACCTAAGGGTATGTGGGATTAAATGGTCATGTACAAGTGTTGTCTAATGTGGTACTACTCGAAGGGGTGCCAACATGGGTTATATAGGTTTACAACTAGGTGAAACAATGTGTTTTGAGCAACCACGTGAAACATTCTTTATTTCCTGCGTGTATTCTTCCCCAATTGTAGTTTTACCCATCGAATGATAGATCACTGTGATTTAAATATGTCGGCACACATCTCTAACCTAAAAAAATTGTTTCTAAAAATATGTAGAGAAAAGTGCTCTGATACTACTTGTAAGGTACTGAAGGAAATATGCAGATCATAAATACAAATTTTATCACAATTGTTAGTAGAAAGAATGAAACAATAAGCACAATGACACAATTAATCCAAAATATTATACCTTAATTATCTTAAGAGAAAAGTTCACTTTCCTCTTCAAGGTGGCAACCTCCAACATAGCAAATCTCGAGTACAAATGAATTAACAAGAAAAACATTTTTCATTCTTTCTACCCTTTTTTATACTATTTATATCTTCTAGAGAACATTCTAAAGGGAGAACCTTCTAGTAAGTCTTCTTACATTATACGTGTTCACATTATTACATAGCCCTATTTACTAATGTTGGCATTTATTACATAGAAAAACATATTATTCTATCTACTTGAGGGGTTATGGAGGTTAGGACCCTAACATGCCCTCCCCCTTGAAAAATAATCTTGTCCTCAATGCTTGAGATGTGGGAATTATTGCAGAATGGCATTTAGATCCCATGTGTCATCCTCAGGTTGTGTATCCTTCTATTGTACTAAAATTTCCTTGATTGTACATTGATGAAGATGATTCTCACATTGGTCTAAGACTGCTTGCGGTTGCAACCAAATGGAGCCTTCTTCATCCAATTCAGGGAGACCATTTTGAATCTGGAACTTGGTTCCAATAACTTTCTTTAAACAGGAAACATGAAAAACTATATGGATATTAGAGTGATTGGGGAGAGATAACTTGTAATCCATGGTCCCCATTCACTTAAGGATTGTATAAGGGCCAAAAAACTTTGGAGAAAGTTTCTATAAGTGATCTACTTTGAGGGATGTTTTCTTATAAGGTTGCAGACAAAGAAACCCCTGATCCCATTTAGTAAAGTGACATTCTAAATGAACTTGATAAACTTTTTTCTCCATGCAATTATGATCCATGACTATATTCTCTTAAAGGGTACATAGAATGGAATCTCAAACTGTAAGGATTTCATCGATGTCCTGGACCTCGGAGACACTAGGTAGGTATGTTGGATCATGTTGTCATTAATGCCAATGGTTTGATTGATTGATGTCATTGATTGATGTCAAGTGATTGATTGATGTCAAAGGATTGATTGATTGATATTGATGTAATATAATATGCATTGTCCTTGATGAGAATGCATAGATGAAGATGGATCAATGTGTTGTCATTGATATGACGAAGATGGATCAATGAGTTGTCATTGATACATGATGAAGATGGATCGATGTGGTTTCATTGGTATATGATGCATTGTTGGAAAAAATTATAGATGACTCATTATTGTATTATCATGATTGATAAGGTGGAGAAATGGATGAACTCCAAAGTGGCCCCCTTATGGTGAAAGTCCTCATGGGAAGATGCTTTGTGGATTGAGTTATCCTAGAAGAATGGTTGGAGGACCCTTGTTGTCATTATTTTCTTATGATGATTGATAAGGTGCACAAATGGATGAACTCCAAAGTAGTCCCCTTATGGTGAAAACCCTCACGGGAAGACGCTTTGTGGATTGAGTTATCCTAGAAGAATGGTTGGAGGACCCATGCTTGTATGTGGAATAACAAGATGAAGATCAAGGAAATGGTTGGTGAAACTATCCTAGATGGATAGTGCTTGCCATTCCATTTGCGGTGGTATGTGGAATGCCACATAACTCCTCATGGTTTGAGAGTTATGGCCTTATGAAGATGAAGGACCCCCACATGAAGGCTTGAAGCCCCCAAGGTCAAAGAAGTCAAAGTGACCTAAAAGAAGAAATCATTATTTAAATGATAAAGTAAAGTGACAAAGTCAAGGTGGATAATTTAAATAATAAAGGGAAGTGACAAAATCAAGAAATGATAAAGTAAGGCGACAAAATCAAGAAGGAATATTTAAATGATAAAGTATTGGAGAACCTTCTATTTATGGAAAGTGGTTAACCCTAAAAATAAGGAAAATAGGTTAAGTGACCTAAAAGAAGAAATCATTATTTAAATGATAAATTAAGGTGACA
>ML784809.1:207185-247644 GCA_009831015.1 Picea engelmannii
AATTCTCAAAATCGCGAGTCGTGAAAGCGCTTTATGGATAAGCGCTTGGTCACATCAATGAAGGCTTAAGGAAAGGAGATAATTGCTAAGCTCCATTTCGAGGATTGCAACATGGGAGAGTCCAGATGCCTCAACTTAGGATTCCCAAAATGTGATTTGCAAAATGCAGTTTTGGACTTGGCCCCTGGTCACCGTCGATGGGCACGTGAAGGAAGGAGCTAGCATAGCTAGTCTCCATTTTGGGGTTTGCAATATGAGGATTTAAGGAGACTCGCGAGAGAAAACCCAAAACATGAAATCGTGAAATGCCTTGTTGATTAGGCCTCTGGTCACAGCCAAGGTCACATTGTTGAAGGTTTAAGGGAGGAGCTAGCATGCAGCTAAGCTCCATTTCAGAGATTTCTACTTGGAGAGTCGAGATGCCTCATCTCCAGATCCCCAAAATGTGAGTTGTGAAAGAAACTTATGTATAGGTGTTTGGTCATCGACATAAGTCACCTGAAAGGAAGGGGCTTAGCCAGAAGAGTTAGCGCCCACTGTGCAGTTTTTACACAGAGAGGGAAAAGGCGCCAAGCACATGGGCACTCAGAGGATCTATGGGGAACTGCCAGAGACCACTGATGGTTTCTATCAGAGTCTCAAGTTAACTAGAAATGAGAATGAAGCCTTGCAAGGATGAACTAGCAGAGGACTCAGCGTGAGATCGACATGCACATCCCGAAGTGAAGATCAATGGTGTTGTGAAAAGATAGCGCATGCAGCATGCACAAGGTGCACAGAGACTATAAAAATGAAGAACATAGAAGAGATGGGTGTTTTTGTTGTGAGTGATTCGTGTAGGTAGAAGCATGGAGTCTAGAGCAGAAAAAGCATAGCATAAACAAGGAACAGTCATGCATATCTGAGATAGAAAAAGAAGGTTGAAGCGTATATGCAGACATAGAGAAAAATATCAGGAAGCTCAAGTAGATGCAAACAGAGAGACACTGATGCAAGAGAGAAAAGAAGAGTAGCAAAATAGTGATGAACCTGGTAAGCCATTGATATCTATTGAATCATTGTAATAAAGTCAGAGAAAGCAAAGTTTCAAATTTCAAGGTGATAGGGAGGTGCTAGGGAGGACTGTTGTCCTCTGAGTGTCAAGTGGGTTCTTGACCACAGGGATTTGTAGCTTCCGTCTGGTAGCAGCTAGAGAAACTAGGGTGGCAGGGTGGTGCTTGGGAGAACATTGGTTCTCTGTTATACAGGTCGGTGCTTGTGTGACTGGAAGTTGGTGCTTCGATCTAGTTGGTGCTGGAGTAGTGAGGGAGTTGGTACTTCCTTCTAGTGGGTGCTAGAGAAACCAAAGATTTGGTGCTCTCATCAAGTAACATCTTGCAAAACAGAGGTGGTAGCCCCATTATGAGTTGGTGCTCATAAGAATGATAATGTACAGAAAATAATGATCATATAAAGAAGAAGAGGTTTTCACCCTTTATGGGTTTCCTCAGGAATATATGTCTCTGTACTATACATGTGTGTGATTGATGTTGAATACTCTACTAATTATTTATTGTGATCATCATTGAGAAGTTTTGTAATGAATTTAAAAATGGATATAATTGTTTAAACATAGTAACAACTGATTCACCCCCCCCTCTCAGTTGTCCAACAATTGGCATCGGAGTCGGACCCTTTATCTAAGGGTAGATCCTAGATATTAAACATGTCAAGCCATGAAGGAACTTCAACCAATAAGGCTCCTATATTCAATGGAATAAACTTTTCCTTCTGGAAAGTTAGAATGAGAACCTACATAATGGCTTTAGGTGCAGATGTCTGGGATGTGGTAGAGACTGGTTATGTAAAGCTAGTTGTACTAGCTAATAAGGATGACAAGCTAGAATTCAGCTTCAACACTAAGGCTATGAATGCTATCTTGAGTGGGCTTGCAGAAGCAAAATTTGTAAAAGTTATGCACTTAGAAACTTCCAAAAAAATGTGGGACAAAATCATTAGCAGTTATGAAGGTAATGAGAAGGTAAAGGATGCCAAGCTTCAAAACTACAGAGTATAGTTTGAACAACTGAAGATGAAAGAGGATGAAACAGTTGGAAAGTACTTTCTGAGAGTTGAAGAACTAGTAAATGCAATGAAATCACTTAGTGAAAAAATTGAGGAACCCTCTTTAGTTCAGAAAATTTTGAGATCTCTACTAGATAGGTTCAACCCAAAGGTATCTGCTATAGAAGAACTTAATGATCTAAAATCCTTGGTGTTTTATCAAATTCTAGGAACGTTGAATGTATATGAAATGAGAATAGTTAAAGATAAACCCACCTCCAGAGAAGCATCATTTAAAAAAAACAAGAATGAGGATTCTGAGCTTGATGAAATTGAAGAAAAAATTGTGAGAATACTAAAGAAGGAATCAAGAAAATACAAAGGTAAACTACCTTTCAAATGTTTTAACTGTGGTAAGATAGGTCATTTTTCAAATAAATGTCCTCACAAAAGAAAGGATCAGACATATAATGATGAGGAGAAGCATAAACAAAAAAAATTCTTTAAAGAGAATAATTTTAAGAAGAAAAGTCTTTGTGTAGACAATGATGATGATCCTTCAGATGATGAAGACAATGACTCTTCTATTGAAGATAAACTAAATGAATTCATGCTTATGGACAAAGAGGGTTATGAGAATAAAAGCACAGGAAGTGATGCTAATGAAGAAGAAGTTGTGGTTGATATGGAAGGAGAATTGATCAGTGCACTGGAAGAGATTAATAGACTCATAATTAAGAAGAGAAAACAAAAACAATTGTTGATATAGTTCAAGAAAGGTAGTAAAGAACCTGATAATTACATTGTCCTACTAAAAGTGAAATTAGAAGAGGAAAAGAAAATTGAAGACATTATGAAGCAACAATTATCAGAAAAGAAGGCAAGATGTGAAGATCTAAAAAAAGTAGTGAAAACTAGGAAAGAGTTGGAGAAGTTTCAAGCCTTGTATCATCAGAATCTATCAAGTATCAAAGCCTCAGAACAATTGGCCACCATTCCAAATCAGCAGAGAAACCCAAAGCTGAAAATAGGTCTGGGTTATGAAGAGGGATCAAGTAGTGATTGGACAAGAAACAAAGAACCCATCAAGTTTGTCAAATCTACCATCTATGACAACAAAAATCCTGCAGAAACAAAAGAAGATAATCAGTTGCCCAGGAGGAGTAACGAAAGAGGTACCAGAACTGAAACTCTAGATCAGAGAAATAATGTACTCTCTATTCAAATAAATCATCAACATGGAATAAATCGACCTTCTCAAAGAAGACAACCATTTTCTAGGTACCAACGTTTTTTCTATGGATATTGTTTTTTCTGTTCTAACTTTGTTCATAAAATTGTAAAATGTTCTTTAAAATTGAGATATGAGCAATCAAGGCATTCAAGGTATAGATATCTGCCACAACAAAGAATGAGACAACCAAGTAACAAACCACCAAATACTGCAAATCTCTTGATCGATGGGAAAAGGACACAGGTTAAGAATAATAGTCGTTATGATCCTTTATTCGATGAACCAGAATGTTACATTTGTCATAACTATGGACATAAAGTTGATGACTGTCGCTTAAGGAACTCTGAAATAGATTTGAATTCCTCTACTGAGAATGTCAAGGTTTGGAAGAAGAAAGAAAGTGACAAGTGTGGATTAGTGTTTTCAGCTCAAAGACAAAAGAACCCTTGGTATATAGACAGTAGATGCTCCAAACATATGATGGGAGACCAAGGTAAGTTTCTATATCTAAGTGAAAGAAAATCAGGAAACGTAACCTTTGGAAATGATGCTCCAGGTAAAATCAAGGGTAAAGGGATGGTGAGTTTAAGTAATGGAAAAGGAAAATCCCAAGATGTTCTAATTGTAGATGGGTTGAAACATAATCTGCTCAGTGTAAGTCAAATGTGTGACAGAGGATGTGAAGTGGTGTTCACTTTGAATGATTGCAAGATAAAGTCTGTAAACTCAGGACAAGTGGTGGCTAAAAGCATAAGGACATAAAATAATGTATATGTGCTGAAAGAAGATAGAGAAGAATGTCGTATAAGGAAACATTATGAGAGTTGGTTGTTGTTCCTAAGTCTGTACATAAGGCTTAGAAGTACAGTGTCAAGGCATCCGAAAGTGGGTAAAAGGTGGAGAAGGGAGAAATGTCAACCTTCGGTAAAGGAAACTAAGAAAGATTTATTCGTTGGTGTTGTCTGGCTTCCAACTGTTCCTGGGTAGTTATGTCTTGTTCAATGGATGCCCATGATCGTTCAAGTTCAACCCGGTTAGTTGTCGTTTTGAGAATCGTGTCAAAAAGGTTTAAGGTAATGTGCATTTGGTTCGATAGTCTGGGTTGGATATTACGCTGTGTTGGTACAGGATCTATCATGGAGGAATAGTAAAAATAGGAAAAACTTCAAGAGAGATTTAGTGCTGTCTCAATTTGGTTGTATAAAAGAGAATTTACGGTTTCAGAAATGAAAATAGGGATGCAAATCAAAGGCTCGTTCCCGTAACTGTATTATATTTTAATAAAGGTGTGAGATGGGGGAAAAACACTTGACTATCTATGGTGTAAGGCTCCTATCAAGGGAGAGTATCACACATAAACAGGAGAGGAAAAAAGTAAGGAAATAACCGATGTAGCAGAGAATACATGTAGAATCCTAAAAATGCAGACTGGTCTTACACCCGCTGATAGCTGGTACAGAGGAAAAACAGTAAACAATTGCAGAAAACCAAAATTCATTCGCTATAGTAGCGATCGTACTAAATTATAACGAAGCACATCAGTTAAGAATATGAAATGAAATGAAATATGAGATACAAAGAAGCAAACTTGTAACACAATCGTGACGGAATTGAGAATCTTCAGATCTGCTTGTATTAACTCTCAAATGTAAAAAACTGTGTTACAAATGATACAAAAAGGTCCAACCCTGTTTATTTCTTTCTGTGATATATTTATACAATTTTACAATTAAGGTAGGATTTGAATAGTCACAAAATTTCGGTTATGACAGGGAGGAGTGCAATTGCTCCATTTCTCCTACTCTGTCCTCACTTGGTGCCAGATGTTTTTCATTGCGCGAGCTCGGTACAAGCGACACATCTTTCCACCAATTGAGATATTAGCCGCAATGGTTCTACTTGACAACTGGCTTCGAAGAAATAGCATTCTCGGGCTAACTGCTACAGCCTATCCTCCATCTATCCATTGATGATGTCAATGGCGCAAAATTGCACGCTGGGTTTGATCATACATTTATCCACTTGGACTATGTCCACCATAGTCATCTGAGAGATATCGGCAGAATCTCTTTCTTCTTTATCCTTCAGATCAAGAGAGATCCTTTCCACATTCATTTGCATTAGCATTTCGGCATCGCACCCACCGTCAATGCCCAGCAGCTTGCAGTCTATAGAATTAAAGGCCTCCTCCAAAGAGTTGTTTATCTTTTGGGCTTGTTGCTTGCCTTCGGCGATGTTATGCTCCCATTACTTTAACAAAATATTTCCTCTGGTTTATTCTGAAATGGTGAGCCTGGGAGTACCTGCCGAAACCCTGTTGTTCGTAGCTATCACCGCCTCCTGGAAAGCAACCTAAGTCGCTCCGACATCATTTTCTCTAGCAGACAAGTTTTCGGAAACCTGATTGACCAACAAATAGTTTTCCCAAATCGCTTCCACCTTGGCAAGAAAATTCTGTTGTGCTCCAGAAAATCTGCTCCGAATCTCGATCGCTCGGGATTTGAACATCCCGATGTCTATCATTCTGTTCTTGGCGATCTCCACCCTAGCCTGCAACTGCTCGATCAAATTCCTCTGCTGGCTCACTTGCATCCGACCATCCCTGACCACCAACTGTGCTTGCTCGAGCTTGGTTTTGAGCATCTCTATTTCATTTTTATCAGCCAATCTGGCCTGCTCTATTCCCATGCTTGCTTAATCTTTAGCATTCTCTGTTGTTGTGTCCAGTCTGGCTTCAAGGGTCTCAATTAGGTGATTTTTTCTTTTATGTTGGTTCTTTAAGAGCCCAACTGAAAACTGATTCGACGAGGCATAGGCTCCTAGCGTCCCTACTATCTTAGTGGTGAATTGCTCATTTTTCTTGTCTTTTCCATCAGTCATGACTTTATATTTCTTCACAGTCGACTCTCCTTCTTGATAGAACTCCCTTTTCACTACAGCCTTTCTCTTTTTATCGAAGAAAAAATCATTCGAAAGGAGTTCTTCTACTCTTATGGGCCTCAGCTCTTCATTGAATATCCATCCCTCACCAATATTTCCCTGTGTCGACTGCTAGGGTGTGACTGATGTGATGGGTTCTTCGATCTGTTTCACCAATTTTTCTGGGGTATCGACCGGTCTCTGCTTCTTTGGCGGTTCTGGAGTCTTTATCTCTATCTCCGGATTTTGTTTCTTTGGCGGGTCCGGAGTCTTTTTCTCTGCTTCCAGATTCTTCGTTTGTTCCCCATCGTCCTGGTGTTTTTCTTGGTCGGGAGTTTCATCTTTAGAACCCTCGGCATCCTTCTATTTTTTCTCCAAAACACCTGGACTCTCACCTCGCAACATAGTGGGGAGACAGCTACGTCAGTGTTCCTAGAACTTCAATACATCAGCTCTTTCCTCGGGTGCCAAGGATTGAATCCGGGCTAGAAATTATTCATAGGACCTCACCCCTCGAAAAATGTCATCTGAGGGTGAATTATCATGCTCAAATCTCTTGAGCCCGTAATTAGCTAAATGATTGCTCACAACCCTCTGTGGATCGTGCTTCTTGTATTCGATGGAGACCAAATTCAGGTCTTCCAGGGATTTTGCCTCAGCTTTGGCATGCCTGAAATCTAATAAAGAATAAGAATTCAAACGAATAGGAAAAGACGTCCATAACTTCTTTGAGTACCCTTTAAGCTCTTTACTTACACCGCCAATTATCGTCTTCCAGGCAACCTCACGACAACCCAGCTTGTCTGGAATGAACAATGGCAGCGCATGCGGGGGAACAAAAGCCCTGAAAAATCTAAGGTATGAAAATTCTGACTCTATGTACCAGTCCACTATGCTGCTCAGATTTGTCACTATGCAATACGAGATACGGGGTGGCAGGTGACCAAAAATGGCAATGTGCAGGGGCACCATTACCCAGTTAAAAATTTCACATGCAAAATTTTCTTCTTTGTTTTCCCATAATTTTGCATGATATACATGTATGGGTACAGCTTCGGCTAGAGTCCAACTCCAGTTCATCAATGGAAATGGCGTCATGGAACAAATTGTGTCCATAATGTACACAGACATGAAAAATGACGATGCCTTCCCATTCTCCTTCTGCTCCTGATACTCTGTGACCTGATTGGCCAGGCTATCCGAAAGCATTTTTCCCCAGTTAAAAGAACAACCTTCGGCGACCCGAAACATTAGAGGCACCCACGCAAGGAAAAAATGTGATGTGTCCTCTTTCCCATATAATCGGCATGTCATCATGGCCACATATCTGTACTGTGGTTCTAACGAGGCGATTGAATATATGCCATGGGTATCATCTCTGAACTTCGCTGTGTTTGAAACAAAATCTTTTATCTAACTAGACATGGTTTTATCATACTATTCACATTCCTTCTCCTTGAATTCTTCCAAGAACTCGGCACCATATGTGTGGTCAAACATCGTGGGCAGCTTATACATGGTTTGCAGATGCTCCGGCCTAAAGGTCTTTATGATGACTCTTTCCTCGTTCATGATAGTCCTAGTCGGTATGTCCACATGATCCAATGCACATTGGACCATATCGTAGTATGGAAGCAACTGCGGTCAGGCTGCTACTCTGTGAATTCTGGATTGGATGACTATTTTGTACTTAGTGGTTAAATCATCTCTTTCGTTGTCGTCGGAGTCATCGGAATAATCTACCAATTTTGCTTGCAGAATATCTGAAACATATGACCAATTTGGGACCGAGTTGATACTTCAGGGTGAAGTATCAGAAACATTATCTGAGCCTTGTCCCGAAACCTCAACATTCACTTTTGACGCTTTTCATGGTGTCATGACTAAAGCTTGTGTTTTATCTCCTCTGCGATAGAACTGCGTATACATACATAAGTCAATTTACTCAGGGGTGATGTGCTCTGCGTGCTATGAAAATGTATTTGTTAAAATGAATGACATCTCTTATATATATTTGAAAACTCGGTACCTTTCAGAGTAAGTCTGTCAAATCATATTTAGAATTAAATCTTGCTGTAAAAAATCTGATCTCATATTCATCGATTTACCCTATTTCCTCATTAATGTCATAAATTTTTCGTGGTTTGAAGGTCAGTTGGCGCATGGAGGAAAAGGCTACCTTGTAAATTGTGCAAACATCAAAGCGTGGGATATTCATTGATTAGCTTAATTAATTTGGTTTTACCGCTGTTAACAGTGTTTTGGTACTCGCTATATCGAGGATTTTCCTTTAACATTTTGAGTCTCAATCACCTGAGACTACGAAGCTCGATTTTGGTTAATTAAAGGTAATCACAATTTGGGGCTTGATTAATTTTATAATTATTATATTCGGCATATCGCAAATAGGGGCTTCGAAGATAAGTTTCTGGGAGATTTATATGCCGGTTGCGAAACTGCGAGATCGTGATAACATGACTTAATTAAAAGGGAAGATAATCTTGGATTAAGTAATTAATTAATCACGTTATAACTGCATCGTGACTTTGCGAGTCGGGGTTTAGATGATCAAACTTTCAAAAAGGGAAACACCGAGTGGCGAAATGCCAAGAGAATATTTTACCATGATTTAGCTCTACTCTTAACCTTGACATGAGTTACCCAAATAAGGAACTCGTGTTCTTAGCTATCAGGGTTATGAAAATAAAATTTTATGTTTGGCGATCACCGAGGCACAAAACCCTGACGACGTTTAAACATGAGTTGGGGAAAACTTTACCCTCGTTACTATTTTGAGTAAAAAAATTAAAAGGACTTCATTGTTTCGTGACTTGGGGCATGTGAACTGCATGAGCTATAGTATCTGATCTGTGAGATCCCAAAGTAGAACGAAAGAGGAAACATTTTATGACAGGTAGGACTTGTTTCAAGAGTAGGAAAATCATCGTTGCTCATGTGATCAAGCTTCAGAGATCATCGATATCTCAGAGGAAAAATGAAAACCACTTTTAGATTTTAAGCATTAATAATGAAACTTGTGAAGGGCTAGGAAAACATGGGCGGCTCCAACATAGGCTCCAACTAGGGATCCCGCCTTCTTGTGAGGCGGGAAGAACAGTAGACCACGTGCCAATATTGGGTAAATGGAGTCAAAATCTCAATCAAGTGAAAAGGTTCCCGAGAAGAGAGTACGAAAGGGGAAAAAGACTTCGTTCTTTACCTCAAAAAGATTTTACAAAATCAGATATTCTTTTTAAACATAGTTGTAGTCCCTTTCACAATTTTCCTTTTCCCGCTACTAAACTCAAGTGTGTTTTAAGACAATCGAAACAGTGCAAGGAGACCCAACAGATCTTGTGGCTATCGGCTTGCACTAAAGAATAAGATTATATGTTTTTAATTGGGGAGTCTCGTTTGAAATTGGGATATGGATCAGGCTTTAAAAAGCATTGGTTACTAGAGTAGAGTGATATTCATGTATGACAACCTTACAGATATCTCAGACATTGCTTCACTGCCAGCGAGCCTGTTCAGTACCCCGGTGGAGTTATCTGGCCCCTTTTTACTGAATTTCCTTTCACCACTTCGGAATATATTTATGCATTTAAATGCTAAGATGAGGGCAATCATTTCTGAATTTCCTTTCATCATCTCTTGGACTAGGTGGGGGCAATCATTTCTGAATTTCCTTTCACCACCTGTCTTATATTTTAATTTTTAGAGCGTGAAGATGGGGGCAATCAGTTTGTATCAGGGTTGATATCTTTGTAACATTTTGCATTATAGGTTTGTCAACTTACTTTGATTACTCAGTACCAACCTTCCCTTGACCTTCACAACATCTTCGTTCTTAGGGAGAAAAAGGAAAATAACTTTTAAGGGCATTCCATTTGAGCAAGCTTCAATCCTCCGATGTCATTGAAAAACCTAGGAAAGTTAGGATCACTCTAAACGTTTCTTCGCTCAGCAGGGGATTGAGTAGTCATGAAGACTCGCTTTCTTTCCACAATCTGTTTTGAAACTCACGAGGTTGAAACAAAAAACTTTTATCCCTTCGTATACAGAAAGGAAAGATGGTGACTTGTTAAAAGTCAAAAGTTAAACCTGAAGATAGAAAGGATGCCAAGTAGTGATTTACTAACTGAACATACAGAGGTGAAACAATTCAAGACTGACTCTTGTAGGTATTTTTGGGGATAGCTTACTTTGACCAACTGCTTTTAGATTGGGAGAATTTTAAACCGCCTTAACATTTTTAGAGATTATCACACCAAGAAACAACTCTATTATCTATCAGTTCAGTTGTCATTGCAACTTGGATGGTATTACCTCGGTTTTCTTTTGTACAGTCCTTTATAACATGTCTTTTGAGAAATCTCATCTTTACCTTTTCATTTTACTTTCTTTTCGCAATATGAAATTATTTTAGTTATCACCTGTTTATGCCGATTTATTTCTGACACCAACCTTCAGATTACTTTTCCTGCCTGTTTTCGTATGCAACTAGAATCCTGCAAAAGACAAATACGAATATTATCCAAGGTGTGTCGAAAACTTATGAACAAAAGAAAAATAGAAAATCAAAAAGAAATGTTTTAAAAGAAAATACATATATGTACACAAAAATTTTATTTTTTTATTTTTGTTTTATTTTTTATTTTTTGTTTTATTTATTTATTTATTTATTTTATTTATTTATTTTGAATCTGGCGATTGTTACGTCATGTAATGCTTTAGATACCTCCCTTTGACAGGGGCTTTGAGGAATTCTCCATCTATGTTTTCCAGTAGGAAAGAATTTTTTCCTTCTGGATCCGAGACCCTGAATGGTCCATACTAGAGGTGGTTGAATTTACTATGCTTCTCTGCTTCCTCCTTTCTTGCATCCCATCTTAGCACTAAGTCACCTGGAAGGAAATCTCTATCCTTTGCTTTGAAGTCAAACAATGCTTTCATGTCATCTTGGTACTGCTACATCTTTTCATCAACTTCGGCTCTATGTTGTTGGACCTCAATCAGTTGATTAATTCTCCTATTTACAAGATTAGGTTCTTCGTTTTGATCTTACCATAACTTCATCACTGGTAGAGCTAGGTTTATAGGTAGAATAGCATCTGTCCCATAGACCATTTGAAAAGGTGAAACGTCGATAGACCTTTTAGTGCTTATGCGGTTTGCCCACAATGCCTATTTCAAGTGTACATGCCAAGACCTCTTATTTTCATCCAACACCTTCTTGATTACATTTACCAGGCTCTTGTTAGATGGTTCAGCCAGCCCATTCCCCTTGGGGTAGTATAATGTGGAATGGCCGAGAACGATATTATACCTTTGATAGAAGCTGATCATAGCCATAAATTTAAAGGCTCGAGTGTTGTCAGTAACTATCTTTTGGGGACAACCGAATCTTGACAAAATATTGTCCTCCAAGAAATCGATTACCACCGAGTCTGTTGCCCTCTTAGTTGGAATGGCTTCCACCCATTTAGTAAAATAATCCGTGGCTGTTAAGATCCACCTATGTTGAGCACTGGAATGGGGATTAATCTTGCCTATGAAGTCTAGAACCCATTGTTGAATTGGGGCTTCAGTTTTGACTGGAACTAGAGGCAGTGCAGGGAGCTTCTGTTTACCTGCGAATATTTGACAAGGGTTACATGCACACACTTTGGCATTGACGTCCGAAAAGAGTTTCGGCCAGTAGTACCCGACCCTCAAGATCTTGCAAGTTGTAGCTCTCCATGCATGGTGTCCTCCATAGACACCTTCATGAAATTCCTCTATAACCCGCGGAGTTTCCAACTCAACTAAACAAACTAGTAGGAACCCGAGTGGATCCTTCCAATATAGCTTACTTTTGGCGATACAATATTTTACAACATGGAGTTTTAAAGTTCTGCATTTAGCCGGTGATAGTTCATTTGGGCAATTTAGGTTCAACAAGTAAAACACTATGTCTCTATACCAGCTTGACGATATGAACTTCTCTTCGACCTTGTTTGGGTCTGTTTGGTCATCCGGCTCATTCAGGTGTGTGTCTCCGTTATCTTCTTGCAGGCAATTGATATCAAGAGCTCTAAAATTTGACTCAGCCAAGAGTTTGGCCAGGCCTTTCCCTTTTATCAATTTAGTCAGTTTAACTTCCAGATCGAATTCTTGGATTTTAGCGAGCCATCACCCTCTTTTTCCGTCACTGTCTGGTTGTACCAATATATCTTTTACAGAACTGGTAGGCACGCATGCAATTATTTTTTAATGTAGCACATAGGTTCTAAATGCCTTTAATTCTTTTACCATTACATACGCTTTTTTTTCTATTATGTCATACTTCAGTTCTGCGTCTCTAAGGATTTTGCCAATAAACGTTATCGGTTGTTCGAATCCTTCTTCATTCTTTTGTAGGAGCACCGCGACGATAGTATGTTCAGAAGAAAATGAGAAAATGAGAAAATCTTTCAGATAATCTGGACTTGCTAACACAGGTGCTTCGCTTATGACTTTCTTAATATACGTGAACGATGCTCTGGCCTTGGTTGTTCAATTTACTCTGCTATCCTTCTTCAACATTCCTATGATCAATTTGACAATCTCAGGGAAATTAGGGATAAACCTTCGTAAAAAGTTTATCTTTCCTAAGAACGATTGAATCTCTTTTATATTTCTGGGAATAGCAATAGTATCTATTACTTCAATCCTCTTAGGATCAATCCTGATTCCATCCTTAGATATGACATGGCCCAAAAGCTTACCTTCCCACATAGCGAAATGTGATTTCTTTGGGTTCAAAGATAGGCCAAACCTGCGGCACTTTTCAAAGGTTTGTTTGAGATGCATCAAGTGTTCTTCATCAGTTTTAGAGAAAACCTTCAAATCGTTGAGGTAAATAATTACGAACTTGTCCCTTTCTCCCATAAAAGTGATGTCCATAGCTCGCTGGAAAGTGGCCCTTGCATTCATCAAACCAAAAGGCATTTTGTCATACATGAATGTACCCCATGGTGGGGTGAAAGCAGTTTTTTCCCTGTCTTGTTCATTCATAGCGATTTGATTATAACCAGAGAACCCATCTATCATAGACATTTGGTTAGCTCCAACAACCTTTTCTAAAACATGGTCCATTTTGGGCAGCGGATAATTGTCCTTGAGAGATGACTTATTTAAGTTTTGGAAATCCACACACAGCCCGATTTCCCCATTATTTTTCTTGACTGGGACCAGGTTTGCTACCCAGTCTGAGTATCTTAGAGGTACAATTATCTTCACATCTAAAAGTTTTTTAACTTCTCTTTCGATCACGAGTAACAAAATGGGGTTAATTTGCCTAAGCTTTTGCCTAAACGGCTTGACCCCAGGTTTCAAAGGTATTTTGTGATCAATTATGGAAGTGTCATATGTTTTCAATTCATCATAGGACCAAGCGAAAACATCCTTATATTGTCTGAGTAGGTATTTATACTTAACTTTCGCCTTGGGAGGGAGGAACTTGGATATTTTTACCACCCTGGATTCTTTTTCAGTTCCTATATCACAGTCCTCCACTTCTTCTAGTTGGGGCTGCAAAGTGGATTTTACGGGTACATCGTTCTGATCAAAATGTCTTTCTAAAGGAATCAATCCTTTCGGAATCTAGTTATTTTTAAGGACCAACATACGATGATCCGCAATTTTCTCTCAGAAGATTTCAGGGTTATCCCCTTCTTGCATGATCCACATCGAGTCATTCTGGTTTTCTTGGTCAGCATGAGTTTCAGAGAATTCACCCATTGCTGCAAGGAATTTCTTAATTTGTTCATAATCTTCAAAGACCTGCCAGTGTCAGATATTGTCTGGTATAGAGGGTTTGTATCTGATTTCAATGTGATATTTCAATTTGAAAGTCGTGGGGGGGGGGAGAAGGTTGAAGTTGCTTTTGCCAATGCATCAGCATGTAAATTCTATGCACGAGGGATAAAATGAACACTTACTGATGAGAAAACATTTTCCATGAGATCCCAGGCACAATTTTTGTAAGTTCTTAATCTGGGATGCTTGGCCATGTACTATTGGTTTATTTGTTTGACTATTAACTCTGCATCACCATATACCTCTAGGTTATTTATATGTAGTCTTTTGGCAGCTTCTAATCCTAAGATCAATGCTTCATATTCACACATATTGTTAGTGTAATCTATGTCCCACTGTAGTTGGTAAGAGAAAGGAACAATGAACTTGCCTTCGGGAGCTACTAAAATCACTCCAGCACCTGCCCCTTCAGAAGATAAAGCACCATCCAAATACATTTTCCAGACACCTGTATTGCACAAATCTTCTGTCATGTGACTTGACTCCTCTCGCTCCACGCAGATTTCCTCTGGACAACCTTCCAAACCATCATCAAAAGACAAGATGTAATTTCCCAAATCATGGTCCGTGATATAAATAGGGATATTATTTGGGTTTTGAGGGTCACTCACTGTATATTCTAATCTTGTTTCTTGGTACAACCGAGTGAACTAACCACTGAACACAGGAATTGTGGAAAACATCATGTCCAACTGAAGACAACCCCCCAACTTGTCTCCCCATGACCTAGATAACAGCATGTCGTACTTAGGGGGAATATCTGTGATAACCACATCCATCGGGATACTCTTAACTGGGACCTACGCCAGGGTAACTACCAAATCCTTTATCATCCCCAAACACTTAACCCTTCTCAAGTCAAAAGAGTACAAATTTCCATAAGGTGTTGTGATCTGGAGACCCAACTTTTCCATTATAATCTTAGGCATAACATTATGGGAGGTGTCAGAGTCTAACATGCAATTATGCAACAACTGATCATACACATTCAGAGTTATATAAAAGGGATCAATGGTATCTTTGGCCCCTTCAAAATGGGGACCAAAAGTGATTTTAGGTTTGTCATCTTCTAAATTTAAAATATCAGACTGACTTTCTAGCTCAGAGACACCCATCGCTCTAGTAATTTGCTTGCGATAAACGGGGTTTTTCGCTAATTCTACCAAAGGGATTGGTATCTTAATTTTATTTATTTCATTTTCAAAATTGAAAGCTCCACTCACCCTGTCTGTTTCTTTAGTTGAGACTTTCGATTCCTTCCTTTCCGACTTCTTTGTCTGGACATCTTTATCACTCATGGTCCTGGTTGAAGACGTAACTCTATTTAATGGTTCGGTTCCTCGTGTTTGAGTTTCAACTTTTTGTACTTCGGACTCTTGTGCGCTTACCATTTTTGTTTCGTTGTTGGGAAATAAGGTCTCTTCCGAAGGAGGCTCATAAGTTTGACCTCTTTGAAGGATTTTCTTGGGTTGGGCAGTTGAGGTGGGCTTACTCTTAGATCTTAAGTTGTATTTTGGTTGAAACTCAACCATTATCATTTCAGTTTTTGGTTGAGATTCACAGAGATTAGTGTGATCACCTTCTTCACCCTTATTCGATGGTTGTTGCATGTTTAGAGATTCTTCATAGTCTTTTTGGGTTAGATATTGTTGAGTGCAGTCATCACCGAAATTCTCAACATCATTATCTGAATCTCCTAAATCTTGAAAATCGCTTGCTCCTATGAAATTTTCGTTCTTTAAGGGAGCTTGTATTTTTTGATCCTCATTTTTTATTTGTCTTTGTTGGTTTGGGGGGTTGGGGTTCCTTTTGAAATCCTTTTTTTGGAAAGAGTTAGCTTTATCCTGTTCGAGTTCCATTCTGGATATTTTATTTGCCAGTTCTTTAATCACCCTGGCCATATCGTCCACCCTATCGTCTGCAAATCTATTTGACCCTGAAGGACTTGCTTGTTATATAAAGCATTTGGCCTCTCAGTTTTCAGTTTCTAATTTATCTTTAAGCTTACCCGATGCCATCATATTAGACTCTATCTCTACCACATCATCCTGCATTCGGTTTAAGGTGGCTCCCCTTCTCTCTCACAAAAGGAGTGTGAAATCCAGTTCAAAAGCTCCGACGAAAGTAACTTTGGCCACAGGTTGGTACGGTTTAACCTCAGCTGGGATTTTATTGTATAGTTTGTTGAATCTCTAAATAAATTCCATGACTGTTTCTAAGTTCTTTTTCCTTAAAGACCCAAATTTGGTTAAATAATACAGATGGTCTTTTCTCTCGCCCCATTGTCTGAGGAAAGCATCCTCCAAAGCGTCATAAGACAAGATAGAAGTTGCGGGTAGGCTCTGAAACCAAGTTCTGACCTGACCTTCAAAGGTTTGTACAAGGAGTCTCTAATATACGTCCTCATGCTCGATTACTAGAATGTTAGCGAACTGGTCAAAGAAATTAATATGTTCTACCGCGGTTAAATCCCCTTCCCCGGTGAATTTTGGTAGATTTTTTATGTAATTTTCGGGAAGGTCATGTAGAGGGACGGGTAATACTAAGGGAGCATATCTGGCTGCAACTTTCACAAAAAATATGGGAGGGGGGGAAGGCCCTTGGCCTCCAACTCCTCCTAGAGGGGCTCCTCCCCCTCCTCATCCGATAAACCCTCCACCTCCTCCTACAAACCCTCCACCTTCTCCTCCGAAAGCTAACATTGTTATTTATGGAAAGTTATAAAGGAGGTTTTGGAAAATTAAAAGTGACTCTTTGTTTTCTTCGTGAAGAGGGAAATCAGACAAGGAAAGATAAGGAGCGCGAGGACTCGGTTCCTCGGATTTGCAAGAGATGAAATCGAGATAACCGATGGGTGTGGAAATCAAGTGTGTAACAAACTCTTCAAAATTTGGCAAAGTCAGGAAATTCCACTGAAGAAAAGATGGTACATCAAAAGCCGACGAACTTTCAATAGGGTCCTTTCCTTTTTGTACTAAGGGGATTGTCAGATGAATCTCACTCCTAACCTCAGAGCCGTCTGGCATGGAAACTTTAGTATCAAAGAGAGGACTGAGTGAATTCAAGGGTTCTAAAGAACTCTTAGTCTTCAATGGTGGGTTTTTTAGTTTGTAAACTGTAGCGGTTGGCTTAAGAGAGCCTCTCGCCTTTAGAATATTTTCGGGATCGATAACGGGCGTAATATGCTTACCATCCGGGTTCTGTCTGGTATTCCTTCGATCGGATGCCAATTTATTATTTGTGGAGTCACCAAGTGAAAGATTTACAAAGCCTTAAAAGGTGCGTACTCTTTGTTTGCTGTCAAAGGGTAACACTTTCAATGAAAAACAAATGTCATTTTCCTAGGGAAAAAGATTCTGTAACTTCGGTCCTCGGAAACGGTGCCAGAAAGATGTTGTTCCTGAGTCTGTACTTAAGGCTTAGAAGTACAGTGTCAAGGCATCTGAAAGTGGTTAAAAGGTGGATAAGGGAGAAATGTCAACCTTTGATAAAGGAAACTAAGGAATATTTCTTCGTTGGCGTTGTCTGGCTTCCAACTATTCCTGGGTAGTTATGTCTTGTTCAATGGCTACCCATGATGGTTCAAGTTCAACCCGGTTAGTTGTCGTTTTGAGAATGGTGTCAAAAAGGTTTAAGGCAATGTGCATTTGGTTCGATAGTCCAGGTTGGATATTAGCTTGTGTTGGTACAGGAACCGTCATGGAGGAACAGTAAAAATAGGAAAAACTTCAAGAGAGATTTAGTGTTGTCTCAATTTGGTCATATAAAAGAGAATTTACAGTTTCAAAAATGAAAATAGGGATGCAAATCAAAGGCTCGTTCCCATAACTGTATTATATTTTAATAAAGGTGTGAGATGAAGGAAAAACACTTGATTGTCTATGGTGTAAGGCTCCTATCAAGGGAGAGTATCATACATAAACAGGAGAGGAAAAAAGTAAGTAAATAACCGATGTAGCAGAGAATACATGTAGAATCCTGAAAATGCAGACTGGTCTTACACCCAGTGATAGCTGGTACAGAGGAAAAATAGTAAACAATTGCAGAAAACCAAAATTCATTCGCTATAGTAGTGATCGTACTAAATTATAACAAAGCACATCAGTTAAGAATATGAAATGAAATGAAATATGAGATACAAAGAAGCAAACTTGTAACACATTCGTGACAGAATTGAGAATCTTCAGATCTGCTTGTATTAACTCTCAAATGTAAAAAACTCTGTTACAATCGACACAAAAAGGTCCAGCCCTGTTTATTTCTTTCTGTGATATATTTATACAATTTTACAATTAAGGTAGGATCTGAATAGTCACAAAATTTTGGTTATGACAGGGAGGAGTGCAATCGCTACATTTCTCCTACTCTGTCCTCACTTGGTGCTAGATGTTTGTCGTTGTGCGAGCTCGGTACAAGCGACACATCTTTCCACCAGCTAAGAGATTAGCCGCGATGGTTCTGCTTGAAAACTAGCTTTGAAGAAATAACATTCTCGTGCTAACTACTGCAGCCTGTCCTCCATCTGTCCGTTGATGATGTCAATGGCGCATAATTGCACGCTGGGTTTGATCATACATTTATCCACTTGAACTATGTCCACCATAGTCATCTGAGAGATATTAGAAGAATCTTTTTCTTCTTTATCCTTCAGATCAAGCGAGATCCTTTCCACATTCATTTGCATTAGCGTCTCGGCATCGCACCCACTGTCAATTCCCAACAACTCACAGTCTATAGAATTAAAGGCCTCCTCCAAAGAGTTGGTTATCTTTTGGGCTTCCTGCTTACCTTCGGCGATGTTATGCTCCCATTCCTTTAATAGAATATTTCCTCTGGTTTATTCTGAAATAGTGAGCCTGGGAGTACCTGCCGAAACTCTATTGTTCGTAGCTATCACCGCCTCCTGGAAAGAAACCCAAGCCGCTCCGACATTTTTTTCTCTTGCGGACAAGTTCTTGGAAACCTGATTGACCAACAAACAGTTTTACCGGATCGCTTCCACCTTGGCAAGCAAATTTTGTTGCGCTGTAGAAAATCTGCTTCGAATCTCGATCGCCCGAGATTTGAACATCTCGATGTTTATCATTTTATTCTTGGCAATCTCCACCCTATCCTATAGCTGCTCAATCAAATTCCTCTGTTGGCTCGCTTGCATCTGACCATCCCTGACCACCAGCTGTGCTTGCTCGAGCTTGGTTTTGAGCATCTCTATTTCATTTTTATCGGCCAATATGGCCTGCTCTATTCCCAATCTTGCTTGATCTTTAGCATTCTCTATTTTTGTGGCCAATCTGGCTTCAAGGGTCTTAATTAGGCGATTTTTTCTTTTATGTTGGTTATTTAAGAGCCCAACTGAAAACTGATTCGCCGAGGCATAGGCTACTAGCGTCCCTTCTATCTCAGTGGCGAATTGCTAATTTTTCTTGTCTTTTCCATTAGTCCTGAATTTATATTTCTTCCCAGTCAACTCTCCTTCTTGATAGAGCTCCCTTTTCACTACAGCCTTTCTCTTTTTATCGAAGAAAAACTCATTCGGAGGGAGTTCTTCTACTCTTATGGGCCTCAGCTCTTCATTGAATATCCATCCCTCACGGATATTTCCCTGTGTCAACTGCAAGGGTGTGACTGATGTGATGGGTTCTCCAATCTGTTTCACCGATTTTCCTGGAGTATCGACTGGACTCTGCTTCTTTGGTGGTTCTGGAGTCTTTATCTCTGTCTCCGGATTCTGTTTCTTTGGTGGGTCCGGAGCCTTTTTCTCTGCTTTCGGATTCTTCGTTTATTCCCCATCATCCTAGTGTTTTTCTTGGTCGAGAGTTGCATATTTAGAACCCTCGGCATCCTTCTTTTTTGTCTCCGAAACACCTGGACTCTCACCTCGCAACACAACGGGGAGACAACTACGTCGATGTTCCTAGAAATTCAATACATCGGCTCTTTCCCAATGGTGACTCTTTGCTTGTTCATGATAGTCCTGGTCAGTATGTCCACATGATCCAATGCCCATTGGACCATATCATAGTATGGAAGCAACCATGGTCAGGCTGCTACTCTGTGCATTCCGGATTGGACGACTATTTTGTACTTGGTGGTTAAATCTTCTCTTTCATTGTCGTCGGAGTCATCGGAATAATCTACCAATTCTGCTTGCAGAATATCTGAAACATATGACCAATTTGGGACCGAGTTGATACTTCGGGGTGAAGTATCAGAAACATTGTCTGAGCCTTGTCCCAAAACCTTTCGCAGTGCCATGACTGAAGCTTGTGTTTTAGCTCTTCTGCGATAGAACTGCGTATACATACAGAAGTCAGTTTACTTAGGGGTGATGTGCTCTGCGTGCTATGAAAATGTATTTGATAAAATGAATGACAACTCTTATATATATTTGAAAACTCGGTACCTTTCAGAGTAAGTCTGTCAAATCATATTTAGAAGTAAATCTTGTCGTAAAAAATCTGATCTCATTTTCATCGATTTATCCTATTTCCTCATTAATGTCATAAATTTTTGGCGGTTTGAAGGTCAGTTGGCGCATGGAGGAAAAGGCTACCTCATAAATCGTGTGAACATCAAAGCGTGGGATATTCATTGATTAGCTTAATTAATTTGGTTTTACCGCTGTTAACAGTGTTTCGGTACTCGCTATATCGGGGATTTTCCTTTAACATTTTGAGTCTCAATCACTCGAGACTGCGAAGGTCGATTTTGGTTAATTAAAGGTAATCGCAATTTGGGGCTTGATTAATTTTATAATTATTATATTTTCCATATCGCGAATCGGGGCTTCGAAGATAAGTTTCTGGGAGATTTATATGCCGAGTTGCGAAATTGCGAGATCGCGATAACATGACTTAATTAAAAGGGAAGATAATCTTGGATTAAGTAATTAATTAATCACGTTATAACTGCATCATGACTTCGCAAGTCAGGGTTTAGACGATCAAACTTTCAAAAAGGGAAATGCCAAGTGGTGAAATGCCGAAAGAATCTCTTACCATGATTTATCTTTACTCTTAACCTTGACATGAGTTACCCAAATAAGGAACCCGTGTTCTCGGCTATCGAGGTTATGAAAATAAAATTTTATGTTTGGTGATCGCCGAGGCGCGAAACCCAGACGATGTTTAAACATGAGTTGGGGAAAACTTTACCCTCGTTACTGTTTTGAGTAAAAAAATTAAAACGACTTCGTTGTTTCGTGACTCGGGGTGTGTGAACTGCATGAGCTATAGTATTTGATCTGTGAGATCCCGAAGTAGAACGAAAGAGGAAACATTTTACGACAGGTAGGACTTGTTTTGAGAGTAGGAAAATCATCACTGCTCGCGTGATCAAGCTTCAGAGATCATCGAAATCTTAGAGGAAAAATGAAAACCACTTTTAGATTTCAAGCATTAATAATGAAACTTGTGAAGGGCTAGGAAAACAAGGGCGGCTCCAACATAGGCTCCAACTAGGGATCCCGCCTTCCTGTGAGGTGGGAAGAATAGTAGACCACGTGCCAATATTGGGTAAATGGAGTCAAAATCTCAATCAATTGAAAAGGTTCCCGAGAAGAAAGTACGAAAGGGGAAAAAGACTTCATTCTTTACCTCAAAAAGCTTTTACAAAATCATATATTCTTTTTAAACATAGTTGTAGTCCCTTTCACAATTTTCCTTTTCCCGCTACTAAACTTAGGTGTGTTTTAAGACAATCGAAACAGTCCTAGGAGACCCAACAGATCTTGTGGCTATCGGCTTGCACTAAAGAATAAGATTATATGTTTTTAATTGGGGAGTCCCGTTTGAACTTGGGATGTGGATCAGGCTTTAAAAAGCATTGGTTACTAGAGTAGAGTGATATTCATGTATGACAGCCTTACATATATCTCAGACATTGCTTCACAGCCAGCGAGCCTATTCAGTACCCCGGTGAATTTATCTGGCCCCTTTTTACTGAATTTCCTTTCACCACTTCGTAATATATTTATGCATTTAAATGCTGAGATGAGGGAAATCATTTCTGAATTTCCTTTCATCGTCTCTTGGACTAGGTGGGGGCAATCATTTCTGAATTTCCTTTCACCACCTGTCTTATATTTTACTTTTTAGAGCGCGAAGATGGGGGCAATCAGTTTGTATCAGGGTTGATATCTGTGTAACATTTTTCATTATAGGTCTGTCAACTTACTTTGATTACTTAGTACCAACCTTCGCTTGACCTTCACAACATCTTCGTTCATAGGGAGAAAAAGGAAAATAACTTTTAAGGGCATTCCATTTGAGTAAGCTTCAATCCTCCGATGTCGTTGAAAAACCTAGGAAAGTCAGTATCACTCTAAACGTTTCTTCACTTAGCAGGGGATCAAGTAGTCGTGAAAATCCACTTTCTTTCCACAATCTGTTTTGAAACTCACGAGGTTGAAACTAAAAACTTTTATCCCTTCGTATACGGAAAGGAAAGATGGTGACTTGTTAAAATTCAAAAGTTAAACCCGAAGATAGAAAGGATGCCAAGTAGTGATTTACTGACTGAACATACAGAGGTGAAACAATTCAAGATTGACTCTTGTAGGTATTTTTGGGGATAATTTACTTTGACCAACTGCTTTTAGATTGGGAGAATTTCAAACTGCCTTAACTTTTTTAGAGATTATCACACCAAGAAACAACTCTGTTATCTATCAGTTCAGTTGTCATTGCAACTCGGATGGTATTACCTCGAATTTCTTTTGTACAGTCCTTTATAACATGTCTTTTGAGAAATCTCATCTTTACCTTTTCATTTTACTTTCTTTTCGCAATAGAAAATTATTTTAGTCATCATCTGTTTATGTCGATTTATTTCTAACACCGACCTTTAGATTACTTTTCCTGCATGTTTTCGTATGCAACTGGAATCCTGCAAAAGAAAAATACGAATATTATCCAAGGTGTGTCGAAAACTTATGAACAAAAGAAAAACAGAAAATCAAAAAGAAATGTTTTAAATGAAAATACATATATGTACACAAAAAATTTATTTTTGANTTTATTTATTTATTTTTATTTTATTTTTTTTTGAATCTGGCGATTGTTACATCATGTAATTCTTTAGATACCTCCCTTTGACAGGGGCTCTGAGGAATTCTCCATCTATGTTTTCCAGTAGGAAATAATTTTTATCTTCTGGAGCCGAGACCCTGAATGGTCCATACCAGAGGTGGTCGAATTTACTATGCTTCGTTGCTTCCTCCTTTCTTGCATCCCATCTTAGCACTAATTCACCTAGAAGGAACTCTCTGTCCTTTTCTTTGCGGTCGAACAATGCTTTCATGTCATCTTGGTACTGCTGCATCTTTTCATCAACTTCGTCTCTATGTTGTTGGACCTCAATCAGCTGATTAATTCTCCTATTTACAAGATTAGGTTCTTCGTTTTGATCTTGCCATAACTTCATCACTGGTAGAGCTAGGTTTATAGGTAGAATAGCATCTGTCCCATAGACCATTTGAAAAAGTGAAACGCAAATAGACCTTTTAGTGCTTATGCAGTTTGACCACAATGTGTATTTCAAGTGTACATGCTAAGACCTCTTATTTTCATCCAATACCTTCTTGATTATATTTACCAAGCTCTTGTTAGATGATTCGACCAACCCGTTCCCTTGGGGGTAGTATGTTGTGGAATGGATGAGAACGATGTTATACCTTTGACATAAGCTCATCATAGCCATAGATTTAAAGGCATGGGCGTTGTCAGTAACTATCTTTCGGGGACAACCGAATCTTGACAAAATATTGTCCTCCAAGAAATCGATTACCACCGAGTCTGTTGCCCTCTTGGTTGGAATGGCTTCCACCCATTTAGTAAAATAATCCGTGGCTTTTAAGATCCACCTATGTTGAGCACTGGAATGGGGATTAATCTCGCCTATGAAGTCTAGACCCGATTGCTGAAATGGGGATTCAGTTTTGATTGGGACTACAGGCATTGCAGGGAGCTTCTGTTTACCTGTGAATATTTGACAAGGGTTGCATGCACACACTTTGGCATTGACGTCCGAAAAGAGTTTCGGCCAGTAGTACCCGGCCCTCAAGATCTTGTAAGTTGTAGCTCTCCATGCATGGTGTCCTCCATAGACTCCTTCATGAAATTCCTCTATAACCCACAGAGTTTCCAACTCAACTAAACAAACTAGCAGGAACCCGAGTGGATCCTTTCAATATAGCTGACTTTCGGCCATACAATATTTTATAACATGGAGTTTTAAAGTTCTGCATTTAGCTGGTGATAGTTCATTTGGGCATTTTAGGTTCAGCAAGTAAAACACTATGTCTCTATACCAACCTGACGATATGAACTTCTCTTCGACCTTGTTTGGGTCTGTTTGGTCATCCAGCTCATTTAGGTGTGTGTCTTTGTTGTCTTCTTGCAGGCAATTGATATCAAGAGCTCTAGAATTTGACTCAACCAAGAATTTGGTCAGGCCTTTCCCTTTTATCAATTTAGTCAGTTTAACTTCCAGATCGAATTCTTGGATTTTAGCGAGCCATCGCCCTCTTTTTCCGTCACTGTCTGGCTGTACCAATATATCTTTTATAGAACTGGTAGGCACGTACGTGATTATTTTTTAATGTAGCACATAGGTTCTAAATTCCTTTAATGCTTTTACCATTGCGTACGCTTTTTTTTCTATTATGTCATACTTCAGTTCTGTGTCTCTAAGGCTTTTGCTAAAAAACGCTATCGGTTGTTTGAATCCTTCTTCATTCTTTTGTAGGAGCACCACGACGATAGTATGTTCAGAAGCAAATGAGAAAATGAGAAAATCTTTCAGATAATCTGGAATTTCTAACACAGGTGCTTCGCTTATGACTTTCTTATTATACACGAACGATGCTCTGGCCTCGGTTGTCCAATTTACTCTGCTATCCTTCTTCAACATTCCTGTGATAAATTTGACAATCTCAGCAAAATTGGGGATAAACCTTCGTAAAAAGTTTATCTTTCCTAAGAACGATTGAATCTCTTTTATATTTCTGGGAACAGCAATAGTATCTATTGCTTCAATCCTCTTAGGATCAATCCTGATTCCATCCTTAGATACGGCATGGCCCAAAGGCTTACCTTCCCACATAGCAAAATGTGATTTCTTTGGGTTCAAAGATAGGCCAAACCTGCGGCACTTTTCAAAGGTCTGTTTGAGATGCATCAAGTGTTCTTCATCAGTTTTAGAGAAAACCATCAAATCATCGAGGTAAATAACTACAAACATGTCCCTTTCTCCCACGAAAGCGATGTCCATAGCTCACTGGAAAGTGGCCCTTGCATTCATCAAACCAAAAGGCATTTTGTCATACATGAACGTACCCCATGGTGTGGTGAAAGCAGTTTTTTCCCTGTCTTGTTCATTCATAGTGATTTGATTATAACCAGAGAACCCATCTATCATAGACATTTGGTCAGCTCCAACAACCTTTTCTAAAACATGGTCCATTTTGGGCAGCGGATAACTGTCCTTGAGAGATGACTTATTTAAGTTTTGGAAATCCACACACAGCCTGATTTCCCCATTATTTTTCCTGACCGGGACTAGGTTTGCTACCCAGTCTGAGTATCTCAGAGGTACAATTATCTTCACGTCTAAAAAAATTTTAACTTCTCTTTCGATCACGGGTAACAAAATGGGGTTAATTTGCCTAAGATTTTGCCTAAACGGCTTGACCCCAGGTTTCAAAGGTATTTTGTGATCAATTATGGAAGTGTCATACGTTTTCAATTCATCATAGGACCAGGTGAAAACATCCTTATATTGTCTGAGTAGGTCTTTATAATTAACTTTCACCTTGGGAGGGAGGAACTTGGATATTTTTACCACCCTGGATTCTTTTTCAGTTCCTATATCATAGTCCTCCACTTCTTCTGGTTGGGGCTGCAAAGTGGATTTTACGGGTACACCGTTCTGATCAAAACGTCTTTCCAAAGGAATCAATACTTTTGTAATCTGGTTATTTTTAAGGACCAGCATACAATGATCCGCAATTTTCTCTCGGAAGATTTCAGGGTCATCCCCTTCTTGCATGATCCACATCGAGTCATTCTGGTTTTCTTGGTTAGCATGGGTTTCAGAGAATTCACCCATTGCTGCAAGGAATTTCTTAATTTGTTCATCATCTTCAAAGACTTTCCAGTGTCGGATATTGTCTGGTATAGAGGGTTTGTATCTTATTTCAATGTGATATTTCAATTTGAAAGTCGTGGGGGGGGAGAAGGTTGAAGCTACTTTTGCCAATGCATCAGCATGTAAATTCTGTGCGCGAGGGATAAAATGAACACTTACTGATGAGAAAAAGTTTTCCATGAGATCCCAGGCACAATTTCTGTAAGTTCTTAATCTGGGATGCTTGGCCATGTACTGTTGGTTTATTTGTTTGACTATTAACTCTGCATCACCATATACCTCCAGGTTATTTATATGTAGTATTTTGGCAGATTCTAATCCTAAGATCAATGCTTCATATTCGCACACATTGTTATTGTAATCTATGTCCCACTATAGTCGGTAAGAGAAAGGAACAATGAACTTACCTTCAGGAGCTACTAAAATCACTCCAGCACCTGCCCCTTCAGAAGATAAATCACCATCAAAATACATTTTCTAGACACCCATATTGCATAGATCTCTGTCATGTGACTTGAATCCTCTCGCTCCACACCGATTTCCTCCAAACAACCTTCCAAACTATCATCAAAATACAAGAGGCAATTTCCCAAATCTTGGTCCGCGATATAAATAGGGAAATTATTTGGTTTTTGAGGGTCATTCACTATATATGCTAATCTCGTTTCTCGGTACAACTGAGTGAACTAACCACCGAACACAAGAATTGTGGCAAATGTCATGTCCAACTCAAGAGAAACCCCCAACTTGGCTACCCATGACCTAGATAACAGCATGTCGTACTTAGGGGGGATATCTGTGATAACCACATCCATCAGGATACTCTTAACTGGGACCTGTGACAGGGTAGCTACCAAATCCTTTATCATCCCCAAACACTTAACCCTTCTCAAGTCAAAAGAGTACATATTTCCATAAGGTGTGGTGATCTGGAGACCCAACTTGTCCATTATAATCTTAGGCATAACGTTATGGGAGGCGTCGGAGTCTAACATGCAATTATGCAGCAACTGACCATACACATTCAGAGTGATATAAAAGGGAGCAATGGTATCTTTGGACCCTTTAAAATGGGGACCAAAAGTGATGTTAGGTTTGTCATCTTCTAAATTTAAAATATCAGAATGACTTTCTAGCTCAGAGACACCCATCGCTCTGGTAATTTGCTTGCGATAAATGGGTTTTTTTGCTAATTCTACCAAAGGGATTGGTATCTTAATTTTATTTATTTCATTTTCAAAACTGAAAGCTCCGCTCACCCTGTCTGTTTCTTTAGTTGAGACTTCCGATTCTTTCCTTTCCGACTTCTTTGTCTGGACATCTTTATCACTCATGGTCCTGGTTGACGACGTAACTCTATTTAACGGTTCGGTTCCTCGTGTTTGAGTTTCAACTTTTTGTACTTCGGACTCTTGTGCGCTTACCGTTTTCATTTTGTTGTTGGGAAATAAGGTCTCTTTGAAAGGAGGCTCATAAGTTTGACCTCTTTGAAGGATTTTCTTGGGTTGGGCAGTTGAGGTGGGCTTACTCTTAGATCTTAAGTTGTATTTTGGTTGAAACTCAACCATTATCATTTCAGTTTCTAGTTGAGATTCACAGATATCAGTGTGATCACCTTCTTCACCCTTATTCGACGGTTGTTGTGTGTTTAGAGATTCTTCATAGTCTTTTCGGGTCAGATATGGTTGAGTGCAGTCATCACCGAAATTCGCAACATCATTATCTGAATCTCCTAAATCTTGAAAATCGCTCCCTCCTATGAAATTTTTCATTCTTTAAGGGAGCTTGTATTTTTTGATCCTCATTTTTTATTTGTCTTTGTTGGTTCGGGGGGTTGGGGTTCCTTATGAAATCCTTTTTTGGGAAAGATTCAACTTTATCCTGTTCGAGTTCCATTCTGTATATTTTATTTGCCAGTTCTTTAATCACCCTGGCCATATCGTCCACCCTATCATCTATGGATCCATTTGACCCTGAAGGACCTGCTTGTTCTCTAAAGCATTTGGCCTCTCAGTTTCCAGTTTCTAATTTAGCTTTAAGCTTACCCGATGCCATCATATTAGACTCTATCTCTACCACATCGTCCTGCATTCGGTTTAAGGTGGCTCCCCTTCTCTCTCACAAAAGGAGTGCGAAATCCGGTTCAAAAGCTCCGGTGAAAGTAACTTTGGCTGCAGGTTGGGACGGTTTAACCTCAGTTGGGATTTTATTGTATAGTTTGTTGAATCTCTGAATAAATTCCATGACTGTTTCTGAGTTCTTTTTCCTTAAAGACCCAAATTCGGTTAAATAATACAGATGGTCTTTTCTCTCGCCCCATTGTCTGAGGAAAGCATCCTCCAAAGCATCATAAGACAAGATAGAAGTTGCGGGTAGGCTCCGAAACCAAGTTCTGACCTGACCTTCGAAGGTTTGGACAAGGAGTCTCTAATATATGTCCTCATGCTCGATACCTAGAATGTCAGCGAACTGGTCAAAGAAATTAATATGTTCTACCGCGGTTAAATCCCCTTCCCTAGTGAATTTTGGTAGATTTTTTATGTAATTTTCGGGAAGGTCATGTAGAGGGACGGGCAATACTAAGGAAGCATATCTGGCTGCAACTTTCGCAAAAACTCTGGGAGGGGGGGAAGGCCCTTGGCCTCCAACTCCTCCTAGAGGGGCTCCTCCCCCTCCTCGTCTGATAAACCCTCCACCTCCTCCTACAAACCCTCCACCCCCTCCTCCGAAAGTTGCCATTGTTATTTGTGGAAAGTTATAAAGGGTATTTTGGAAAATTAAAAGTGACTCTTTGTTTTCTTCACGAAGAGGGGAATCCAACGAGGAAAGATAAGGAGTGCGAGGACTCGATTCCTTTGATTTGCAAGAGATGAAATTAGGAGAACCGATGGGTGTGGAAATCAAGTGTGTAACACACTATTCAAAATTTGGCAAAGTCGGGAAATTCAACTGAAGAAAAGACGGTACGTCAAAAGCCGATGAACTTTCAATAGGGTCCTTTCCTTTTTGTATTAAGGGGATTGTCGGATGAATCTCACTCCTAACCTCAGAGCCGTCTGGCGTGGAAACTTTAGTATCAAAGAGAGGACTGAGCAAATTCAAGGGTTCTAAAGAACTCTTAGTCTTCAATGGTGGGTATTTTAGTTTATAAACTGCAGTGGTTGGCTTAAGAGAGCCTCTCACCTTTAGAATCTTTTAGGGATCGATAACGGGCATAATCTACTTACCATCCGGGTTCTGTCTGGTATTCCTTTGACCGAATTCCAGTTTATTATTTTTGGAGTCGCCAAGTGAAATATTTACGAAGCCTTGAAAGGTGTGTACTCTTTGTTCACTATCAAAGGGTAACACTTTCAATGAAAAACAAGTATCGTTTTCCCAGGGAAAAAGATTATGTAACTTTGGTCCCCGGCAACGGCGCCAGAAAGATGTTGTTCCTGAGCCTATACTTAAGGCTTAGAAGTAAAAAGTCAAGGCATATGAAAGTGGGTAAAAGGTGGAGAAGGGAGAAACATCAACCTTCGATAAAGGAAACTAAGGAAGATTTCTTTGTTGGCATTGTCTGGCTTCCAACTGTTCCTGGGTAGTTATGTCTTGTTCAATGGCTACCCATGATCGTTCAAGTTCGACCCGGTTAGTTATCATTTTGAGAATGGTTTCAAAAAGGTTTAAGGCAATGTGTGTTTGGTTCGATAGTCCGAGTTGGATATTAGGTTGTGTTGGTACAAGAACCATCATGGAGGAATAGTAAAAATAGCAAAAACTTCAAGAGAGATTTAGTGTTGTCTCAATTTGGTCATATAAAAGAGAATTTACGATTTCAGAAATGAAAATTGGGATGCAAATCAAAGGCTCGTTCCCGTAACTATATTATATTTTAATAAAGGTGTGAGATGGGGGAAAAACACTTGACTGTCTATGGTGTAAGGCTCCTATCAAGGGAGAGTATTACACATAAACAGGAGAGGGAAAAAGTAAGGAAATAACCGATGTAGCAGAGAATACATGTAGAATCCTTAAAATGCAGACTGGTCTTACACCCGCTGATAGCTGGTATAGAGGAAAAACAGTAAACAATTGCAGAAAACAAAAATTCATTTGCTATAGTAGTGATCGTACTAAATTATAACAAAGCACGTCAGTTAAGAATATGAAATGAAATGAAATATGAGATACAAAGAAGCAAACTTGTAACACAGTTGTGACGGAATTGAGAATCTTCATATCTGCTTGTATTAACTCTCAAATGTAAAAAACTATGTTACAAACGACACAAAAAGGTCCATCCCTGTTTATTTGTTTCTATGATATATTTATACAATTTTACAATTAAGGTAGGATTTAAATAGTCACAAAATTTTGGTTATGACAGGGAGGAGTGCAATAGCTCCATTTCTCCTACTTTGTCTTCACTTGGTCCCAGATGTTTGTCATTGTGCGAGCTCGATACAAGCGACACATCTTTCCACTAGCTGAGATATTAGTCGCGATGGTTCTGCGTGACAACTAGCTTCGAAGAAATAACATTCTCGGGCTAACTGTTGTAGCCTGTCCTCCATCTGTCCATTGATGATGTCAATGGTGCATAATTGTACGCTGGGTTTGATCATACATTTATCCACTTGGACTATGTCCACCATAGTCATCTGAGAGATATAGACAGAATCTCTTTCTTCTTTATCCTTCAAATCAAGCAATATTCTTTCCACATTCATTTTCATTAGCGTCTCGACATCGCACCCACCGTCAATGCCCAATAGCTCGCAGTCTATAGAATTAAAGTCCTCCTCCAAAGAGTTGGTTATCTTTTGGGCTTGTTGCTTGCCTTCAGCGATGTTATGCTCCCATTCCTTTAACAGAATATTTCCTCTGGTTTGTTCTGAAATGGTGATCCTGGGAGTACCTGCCAGAACAATATTGTTCGTAGCTATCATCGCCTCCTGGAAAGCGACCCGAGCTGCTCCGACATCTTTTTCTCTGGTGGACAAGTTCTCAGAAACCTGATTGACCAAAAAATAGTTTTCTCGGATCACTTCCACCTTGGCAAGAAAATTTTGTTGTGTTGTAGAACCTATGCTCTAAATCTCGTTCGCCTAGGATTTGAACATCTCGATGTCTATCATTCTGTTCTTGGCGATCTCCACCATAGCCTGCAGCTACTCAATCAAATTCCTCTGCTGGCTCGCTTGCATCCGACCATCCCTGACCACCAACTGTGCTTGCTTGAGCTTGGTTTTGATCATCTCTATTTCATTTTTATCGGCCAATCTGGCCTGCTCTATTCCCACGCTTGCCTGATCTTTAGCATTCTCTATTGCTATGGCCAGTCTGGCTTCAAGGGTCTTAATTAGGTGATTTTTTATTTTAAGTTGGTTCTTTAAGAGCCCAACTGAAAACTAATTCACCGAGGCATAGGCTCCTAGCATCCCTGCTATCTCAGTGGTGAATTGCTCATTTTTAGTGTCTTTTCCATCCGTCATGACTTTATATTTCTTCACAGTCAACTCTCCTTCTTGATAGAACTCCCTTTTCACTACAACCTTTCTCTTTTTATCGAAGAAAAACTCATTCAGAGGAAGTTTTTCTACTCTTATGGGCCTCAGCTCTTCATTGAATATCCATCCCTCACCAATATTTCCCTGTGTCGACTACAAGGGTGTGACTGATGTGATGGGTTCTCCGATCTATTTCACCGATTTTCCTGGAGTATCGACCAGACTCTGCTTCTTTGGTGGTTCTGGAGTCTTTATCTCTGTCTCCGGATTCTGTTTCTTTGGCGGGTCCAGAGTCTTTTTCTCTGCTTCCGGATTCTTCATTTGTTCCCTATCATCCTAGTGTTTTCCTTGGTCAGGAGTTGCATCTTTAGAACCCTCAGCATCCTTCTATTTTGTCTCCAAAACACCTGGACTCTCACCTCGCAACACAGTGGGGAGACAACTACGTTGGTGTTCCTGGAACTTCAATACATTGGCTCTTTCCTCGGGTGCCAAGGATTGAATCCAGGCTAGAATTTCTTCATAGGACCTCGCCCCTCAGAAAATATCATCTGAGTTTGAATTCTCATGCTCAAATGAGCCCGCAATTAGCTAAATGATTTATCAGAACCCTCTGTGGATCGTGCTTCTTGTATTCGATGGAGACCAAATTTAGGTCTTCCAGGGCTGCCACCTCGGCTTTGGCATGCCCGAAATCTAATAAAGAATAAGAATTCAAACGAATAGGAAAAGACGGCCATACCTTCTTTGAGTACCCTTTAAGCTCTTTACTTACACCACCAATTACTGTCTTCTGAGTGACCTCGCGACAAGCCAGCTTGTCTGGAATGAACAATGGCAGCGCATGCGGGGGAACAGAAGCCCTGAAAACTCTGAGGTATGAAAATTATGCCTCTACGTACCAGTCTGCTATGCTACTTAGATTTGTCACTATGTTGTCCGAGATACGGGGTGGCGGGTGACCAAAAATGGCGATGTACAGGGGCACCATTACCCAGTTAAAAATTTCATAAGCACAATTTTCTGCTTTGTTTTTCCATAATTTTGCATGATATACATGTACGGGTTCAGCTTCGGTTGGAGTCCAACTCCAGTTCATCAATGGAAATGGCATCATGGAACAAATTGCATCCATAATGTACGCGGACATGAAAAATGATGGCGCCTTCCGATTCTCCTTCTGCTCCCGATACTCTGTGACCTGATTGGCCAGGCTATCCGAAAGCATTTTTGCCCAGTTAAAAGAATAGCCTTCGGTGACCTGAAACATTAGAGGCACCCACGCAAGGAAAAAATGCGATGTGTCCTCTTTCCCATATAACCGGCATGTCATCATGGCCACATATCTTTACTGTGGTTCTAACGAGGCAATTGAATATATGCTGTGGGTATCAGCTCTGAACTTCGCTATGTTTGAAACCCAATCTTTTATCAAACTGGACGTGGTTTTATCATACTGTTCGCATTCCTTCTCCTTGAATTCTTCCAAGAACTCAGCACCATATGTGTGGTCGGACATCGCAGGCATCTTATACATGGTTTGCAGATGCTCCGGCCTGAAGGTCTCAATGGTGACTCTTTGCTCGTTCATGATAGTCTTGATCGGTATGTCCACATGATCCAATGCCCACCGGACCATATATTAGTATGGAAGCAACCACGGTTGGGCTGCTACTCTGTGCACTCCTAATTGGACAACTATTTTGTACTTGGTGGTTAAATCATCTCTTTCGTTGTCGTCAGAGTCATTGGAATAATCTACCAATTTTGCTTGCAGAATATCTGAAACATATGACCAATTCAGGACCGATTTGATACTTCAGGGTGAAGTATCATAAACATTGTCTGAGCCTTGTCCCGAAACCTCAACATTCTCTTTTGATGCTTTTCACGGTGCCATGACTGAAGCTTGTGTTTTAGCTCTTCAGCGATAGAACTGCATATACATACAGAAGTCAATTTACTCAGGGGTGATGTGCTCTACGTGCTATGAAAATGTATTTGTTAAAATGAATGACAACTCTTATATATATTTGAAAACTCAGTACCTTTCAGAGTAAGTCTGTCAAATCATATTTAGAAGTAAATCTTGCTGTAAAAAATCTGATCTCATACTCATCAATTTACCCTATTTCCTCATTAATGTCATAAATTTTTGGTGGTTTGAAGGTCAGTTGGAGCATGGAGGAAAAGGCTACCTCGTAAATCGTGCAGACATCAAAGCATGGGATATTCATTGATTAGCTTAATTAATTTGGTTTTACTGTTGTTAACAGTGTTTCGGTACTCGCTATATCGTGGATTTTCCTTTAACATTTTGAGTCTTAATCACCCAAGACTGTGAAGCTCAATTTTGGTTAATTAAAGGTAATCACGATTTGGGGCTTGATTAATTTTATAATTATTATATTCGCCATATCGCGAATCAGGGCTTCGAAGATAAGTTTCTGGGAGATTTATATGTCGAGTTGTGAAACTGCGAGATCGTGATAACATGACTTAATTAAAAGGGAAGATAATCTTGGATTAAGTAATTAATTAATCACGTTATAACTACATCGTGACTTCGCGAGTCGGGGTTTAGATGATCAAACTTTCAAAAAGGGCAACGCCGAGTGGCGAAATGCCAAGAGAATCTTTTACCATGGTTTAGCTTTACTCTTAACCTTGACATGAGTTACCCAAATAAGGAACTCATGTTCTTGGCTATCGGGGTTATGAAAATAAAATTTTATGTTTGGCGATCGCCGAGGCACGAAACCCCGACGACGTTTAAACATGAGTTGGAGAAAAATTTACCCTCGTTACTGTTTTGAGTAAAAAAATTAAAACAACTTCACTGTTTCGTGACTCGGGGCGTGTGAATTGCATGAGCTATAGTATCTAATCTGCGAGATCCAAAATTAGAATGAAAGAGGAAACATTTTACGACAGGTAGGACTTGTTTTGAGAGTAGGAAAATCATCGTTGCTCGCGTGATCAAGCTTCAGAGATCATCGATATCTCAGAGGAAAAATGAAAACCACTTTTAGATTTCAAGCATTAATAATGAAACTTGTGAAGGGATAGGAAAACAGGGGCGGCTCCAACACTTGTTATGGCATAGGAGACTTGGACATCTAAACTTTGATCACTTAATCAAGCTCAAAATCCTTGAGGCAGTAAAATATCTTCCAAGAATATCAAAGCCACAATATTCTGTGTGTAAACCCTGCCAAGTAGGAAAGCTTACCAGGACACAATTTAAATCCAAGATCTCTACTTCAATAGAGAAACCACTCCAACTAGTTCATATGGATTTATGTGGACCATCAAGATAGGAAGGCACAGGGAAAGAAAACTACTTCATGTTGATCATTGATGATTACTCCAGACTTACTTGGGTTGCCTTTCTTAAGGAAAAATCTCAAGCATTTGAGAAATTTAAAATATTTAAGGCTTTAACTGAGAATCAAATAGGAAAGAGGTTAAAGGTAGTAAGATCAGACAGAGGAGGTGAATTTATGTCAAGTGAGTTCAAGGAATTCTGTGATAAACATGGGATCAAGAGAGAATACACAATCCCAAGAACTCCACAGCAAAATGGAGTATTTGAGAGGCAAAACAGAACAATGTAGCAAATGGCCAAGTCAATGATGAATGAGAAGAACATTGGTCAAACCTACTGGGTAGAAGCAATACACACAACAATCCATTTTCTTAACAAAGTCCATATCAGACCACACACCGACAAGACACCTTATGAACTGTGGTATGGGGGACCTGCTTCAATCAAACACTTCAAAGTCTTTAGGAGTAAGTGTTACATAAAGAATAATGATGAGAACCTTGGAAAGTATGATGACAGGGCTGATGAAGGCATCTTATTAGGGTATTCTACAAACAATAAAGAATATAGATGCTATAATAAGAGGCTGCATAGATTGGTTGATTGTATTGACATAAAAGTTGATGAAGGAATCCCAGAAAGAGAGGTAAAACAATATTGAATCAACAACAAAGGATATATATGAAGTTGAATTCGAACAGGTCCAAGAATCAGAAAAAGAAGACTCTGAGCTAGATGAAGATGCAAATATTCAGATAGACTCAAATCAGTAGATAGCATCAAATTCCTCCTCTATAATCACTTAAAAGAATCATCCTGCAAGTCAGATAATTGGTGAAAAAGACAAAGGTGTACAAACCAGGAGAAAGATAACAAAAAAAATTGAACAATCAAATATAGCCTTCATATCCATGCTGGAACCCAAGAATTTTGATGAAGCTAGAAAAAATGACCATTGGGTTAAAGCCATGAATGAAGAACTTGATCAGATTGAGAAAAACAATACGTGGGAGATTGTTTCTAGACCTGAAGGTAAAAATATCATTGGTTCCAAATGGATCTTTAAGAATAAGTTGAATGAGCAGGGATAACTTATCGAGAACAAAGAAAGATTGGTTTTTAAAGGCTATGCTCAAATAGAAGGACTGGATTTTGATGAAACATTTGTGCCCGTAGCAATATTAGAAGCTATCAGAATATTTATTTCCTATGCTTGTCATAAAAGGTTTAAAGTTTATCAAATGGATGTCAATTCAGCTTTTCTAAATGGAGATTTAAATGAAGAAGTATATATGGAACAACCAGAGGGTTTTGGACTATATGATAACCCTGATTTTGTATGTAAGATGAAGAAAGATTTACATGGGTTAAAACAAGCCCGTCGTGCCTAGTATCACAGACTAGACACATATCTCCAAGACAAAGGGTCCAAGAGAGGAACAATTGACATTAATCTATATATCAAAACATAGGGTAATGATTTTCTCATCGTGTTGGTCTATGTATATGACATCATATTCAGATGTAATAAGGATTCATTGGTACAATGGTTTGATTCTACCATGGAGTCTAAGTTTGAAATGTCTATGATAGGTGAACTGTCATTTTTTCTTGGTCTGCAAATTACTCAAAGGTCTGAAGGAATGTTCATTTCTCAAGAAAAATATCTCAGAGAAATGTTGAAAAGGTTTCAAATGGAATATTCTAAACCTGTGGACACACCTATGGTTACTGGATGGAAATTAAGCAAGGATAATGACTCACCTGATGTTGATCAAAGTTCATATAGGTCAATGATAGGCAGCCTGATGTACATAACAACATCTCATCCAGACATAATACATGATGTTGGAATGGTAGGAAGATACCAGTATGCACCTAAACAGAGTCATTTGATAGCTGTCAAAAGGATATTCATATATTTGAAAGAAACAATGAACTATGGCCTATGGTATCCTAAGAATCAGAATTTTCAATTATCAGTCTACTCAAATGTTGATTGGGCTAACTACATGGATGAAAGGAAAAGCATGAGTGGAGGTGCATTCTTCTTAGGAGATTATCTAGTAGTGTGGTTGAGAAAAAAGCAAGGTTCCATTTCTTTATCAACTACAGAGGCAAAATACATTGATGCTTCTACTTGTTGCACTCAAGTATTATGTGTTATCACACCAAAATTCACCCTAGACCGTAATCAGGTGATCTTGGTAACATTAAAATTTTACAAAAAGAAAGTTGATTTTGAAAGTATGAGAGAGGTAGGGTAGAAGCTATCTGCTTGACTTAACAAATCATATGAATCTATCCTTGCAAATCATCTTCCATATGCAACAAAACAAATGATCCAAAAGCAATGTTTATCCCTTCAAGGCTTTCAGGTGGAAGACTTTTATGAGAAAGTATAGAACTGCAAATAGAGAGACATGAAAATCCTTTTCAAGTATACTATTTATACAGTAGAAGAAGAATCATAATTTGAAGATCCTTTTCAGAAGAGATTTAGCAACACACAAGGTAGAATATCTCAAAGGATCCTCCTAAGCAACCCTCTCATGCTTTATGTTGAAGAAGAACAAAGTTTAAGAGTCAAAACAAAGAAAAACACAGCTAAACATCACTCTCTTCTACAAATGAATTCTAAACATAGAAAATGATAAGATAGGCTATCTTCATATTAATTTTGTCAAAGTAGAAAAATAGTTCGGGAGCCTTAGCTCAACCATCCCCCCATACTAAAGCAATTGATCTATCTATTTATAACAAAATGGAGGCAATAGCTAGAGGTACGAGTTGGCCTCCTTCCCTTGAAAATCTCTAATGATTTATTTCATCTAACAACTTGGCTAACAACCTATGCTATAAAACAGGAAAATGTTGGTGACTAATCCAACCAAACTTCAAACTAATTTGGTTCCCCTTTGTTGCGCAGCTCCCTATTTGCCATGTGTCTTTCAGTAACATGTGATCATCCTCATGATGCCAGTTGTTGTTTCTACAATATTCTCAATCATCAGCTATCCAAAATGTTTTTAGCTTGGTCCTCCTGAATCCTTGGTGTCTGTTGGTAGCTTCTTTAGGTAGAAGTCTGAGTAGCACATTTCAAAACTGGATAAATATAAAAGGAAGCACCTATAGGTAGCGCCATTTTGCAATCTTTTGTTCTCTGCCAAATATTTGGTAGCAAATTTACGTAGTGCCAAAAAACAAAGCACCTTCTTAACAGTCTTCAATAGATGATAAAATACTTCGAATCCTTCTTATGACACCTGGGCATATCTTCAACCACAAATAGAATCCCCTTTGAGCCTAATATCTTTTGTATTTGCCTTTGTTTTCTCTGCTTTCTTATCAATTGTATTTCTGGATATTTGTCCATGCTCAGGCTACTCTTCATGTTCTCTTACTCAGTTCATGGCCACCTTGATTCATATTAGAGGAAGAAAATGTATGAAAAATTGATCCATATACAAATGACCAGATGCTAACCCTATTTTCAAGAGCCGATGCATATAGTATTGGGCATATTTCTTCATAATGAATTCTAGTGCCAGACAAAAAAACCAATACATGCAGCCTGCAAAATAGAGCAATGAACACTTCCTTAACAAAACAGTACTAATCAGTGAACGGATTTTCATGGAACAATCTTTCCAGTATTCGATGTTTTATCAGAATGAAAACAATTAATATGTCACTGAAGATGTCAAGATTATCAATATATGTATCCTATATGATCAAAGTGATTGAGTAGGAGATCTGCATTGTTCCCAACGCATAGCAAGATCTAAAACTTTATACAAGTTGATTTTACAAACTCAATCTCAAAGAACCTCGAATGATGATAAATTCCTCAGATTGAATACCATTACAAATTCATCACAATATTTAGATAGTGAATGAGCATCAAGCTCCATCATCCAGACCCTACAACTTTTCCTTGACCTATGGATCATTTGATCTGTTGTAAACAAACTTGCAAAAACCCCACAGCTCGATGCAGATCTCCCTTGATCACATCTATTTTTATTTCCAAGTGTCCTCCAGTGGTTGAATATTGACACCACATTGCCACCTATGATCCTCACTCTTCTCCACATCATAAGCTACCCAACATATTGATGAATCTGATCTCTTTGATTCTAGGTGCATGTTGGTAGCATCATTTGGTGTATTTCTGCGCAAATTTTATCTCTGCCAGAAATTAGGTAGCGCATTGTGGAAAACACAGTGCCCAGGAAATTCACAGCACCTAGGAGAAAACACAGTGCCCAGAATATTTGGCAGTGCATAGGAGAAAATGCAGCGCCCGGGAGATTTGGCAGCGCACTGCACTTTGCACATCCATGCATGAAAACGGTGGAATGGGTGAGAATTTTGGGAACATCATTGTATACATCGTGGCTACATTTAGTTTTCCAACACCTGTAGAATCTTTAAACAATACTGCATTGATATCTCATCGTGGCACCTATGCATGCATCCTGCAAATCAGGCATTTGCAATTTCACCGAGCACTGAACAACTAGAATGTTGGCTTAATTTATGGCTTATCTTTGAGTTGAATGCGTAGCTAGCATGTAGGATGGTATGACATGTAAACATGACTCGGAATTGGCATATGTGATATATCTTAGGTTTGGGGGAATTTAGAAGTAAGACACTTAAGTGCACACACCCTTTTTTATTTTGTTTTATTAAATAAATATATATAATAAACATAATTTATAAACTACAAAATAGTTTAGAAAAACATTGTATATATATATATATATATATATATAATAAGAAAAGTTTTTTTATGACAAACCTATCATAAAGATTTGACAGACTTCAATAAGGATTTCTAACCATTTATTTTCAGGTCAAGAGGATGAAGCCAAAGTATTTCTTAGGAAAAGATATCAATAGGAACTTGTCAAAACAGATTGGGGAATTTGAGGTTTGTACATTGGCAAATACTCAAAGGGATTTTGATAATTTCAACATAAATATGTTGAAGATGCTCTCAAAATATATTGGAAAAATTGAATAAGAAAAGTGTTTTTATGACAAACCTATCATAAAGATTTGACAGACTTCAGTAAGAATTTCTAACAATTTATTTTTAGGTCAAGAGGATGAAGCCAAAGTATTTCTTAGGCAAATATATCAATAGGAACTTGTCAAAACAGATTGGGGAATTTGAGGTTTGGACATTGGCAAATACTCAAAGGGATTTTGATAATTTCAACATAAATATGTTGAAGACGCTCTCAAAATATATTGGAAACATTGAGTGCTAACATTCACTCCAACTAGGATGTAAACCTTGTTGGAAGATTGGTTGTTGTCATTGATGTCAACCCTAGTCATGGGTTTTGGACCACAATATTGATGAAGTTATTTGGACATGAAGGAAAATGCACATGTAGATACAACACCCATGGATGGATAGTATACATCATTCTCTTT
>ML784809.1:250737-260812 GCA_009831015.1 Picea engelmannii
CTAATGTTAAAAGGAAGTGACATAAATGGTATAAATAAACATCATTATACATTCATTTGATACAATTCAAATTTCAGAGAGAAGAAGAAGTAAAAGAAGGCCGGATTTCAAGGGAGGATGAAGTCTTTTGGTGATGTGTTCTACGGTATGTTATTTTCAGGTCATCTTACCATTTTTTCCATAACTTTTTTTCTAGAACGATTCAGATGGTGAAATAGCTACGGTAGTGAGAATACATATCAAGGTACCTCTGGTAACAATTTCAGCTCTTGATTCGCTATAATTATGGAGATATACTCTGTGTAATATAGGGTTTGTGACCAGTCCTGAAACTAGTCAAAAAACAGGTGTTCCGGGTAAAATAGTCATAACTTTTTCATACAGACTCCAAATGAAGTGGGACCACTTCCATTGGAAATATTACGGACTTTAGTTTCTTGTGTGTGAGTTTCAGAATCAGATGTTAAATATTGAGCGCGGGGCATGCTATACAAGTCAGGTCTTCTGAACAGACCAGAATTGAATAAAGTTTTATTATCTCTCATATATTCTTGGGTGGAAGGAAGGGGAAAGGATAGAGAGTTCATATATCTCTTGATATTGGAGAATTGTATCTTTCTCTTGGAGTTTTATCCCTCCCTTTACATTTGGAAGCTGTAGCTACCTTTGGAAGTCATTACTTCCCTTGAACAAAAACTATTGATTATTTCTCATATATTGTGCATGGTGTATTGTGGTGTATTGGTGTAACTCTTATACTATTGTTCATTTCTCATTGGATATAATTGAATGGTTTAAGTATAAGTTGAAAAAGGTTTTAAATTTTACTTGATACTGATTCACCCCCCTCTCAGTATCAACAAACCTCCCTGCGGGGTTTCCAAGAACCTATTAGTTCCATTTGCCTTTACCATTGGGCTATGGAGTCATCTTCCATGTGCAACTGATCTCTGTAAACTTTCAAAACATGCCACTTATTCAAGCAAACTAACTATTACATCTGCTGCAAACTGAAAGAAAGGAAATTCTCAAAAACGAGCTTATTTCTTCCTACTCCTACTCTAATCAAGTGTGTTTCTTCTTGATCAAATAATATTGTGCTTCCAATGAAACCATACAATCATCTTATTAGCTGGTGAAATCCTTGATACGACAATGATGAATGCAGGAACCCATAGATTACTGATATGCAATTTGAAAGAACAGAACATCCAATCTTCATTTGGCAAAAGTGTTCTGACATCTAAGTTGCTCAAAGATCCAAGATAATCAGCAAACGGATCAATAAAAATGAAAAGGAATACCTCTTCATGTTGTTTTAGATGAACATCCGAAGATTTTTGCATATCCTCATGTTGATCATGGCTGCCACCTACAACTTCCTGCAAATTTGAACATAGTTGCAAACTAACTTCACTGCTGATGATGGATTGTTTGTTGTTTTCTGTAGGTCCAGGTTCAAATATAGTGCATCTGGGCTCACTGATTTGTAGATATGACTGTTGAATGTCTTCAGCAATTTCCTGATATTTGATTTCTTCACAATACCATTCTCTATCATAATCAGATTCATAACTATCATAACTCGGTTGGTTGCTCCTCAAATCATCAAAATTGATCTGCTCTTCTTCATCAGAGTATTCATCAAAGATAGGTTAGCCCAAGGATCCTTGGTCTTGCATAGAAAAATGAACAATCCCCTGATCTCTCTCTTCAATCTCAGGTGAAAAGATATCATGGGAAACCTCTTGTAGGAAAAGAGAAAGATCCTCTTCTACAATTGGTTCTTCTTTCAAATCGGAGACATTAAATGCATAAGGTACATGATATAATTCAACTGAATCTATGCAATCAATAGTAAAATCATGACTGATATCTCAAAGACTTTCTTCTCGAGAATAAGAAAGAGAAAGAAGTTCATTCATATCTTCATTTGGACAGTGAATAAAATAGTTTTCATCTTTATATTCAGCAGAGCAATCTAACAAATCTTGAGCACATTCTTCATATCCCTCATAGCATTTATGACAAATACTTTTAGAGGGATAAAACTTTTTGTAGTGTTCATTGAATACTCTGTGGAAATCCTTCAAGGATGAAATGCTAGAAGGGGGTAACAAAAAATACCATTTATGTGCATCCCCATCCAATGAATACATGACCATTTTCATCAATATATCTTCAATATGGATGTCAAGTTGCTGCATCAAATTATGAAAATCATGAACATTCTCAAGAGGGATATCATCCTTACCTTCATAAAATATGGGCAACAGATCTTTCCATTCATCAATAAGAAGCACAGGATGTGGATAATACTTTATAGCTGAGAAATCGAGTGGGGAAAACCTCTTGGCCAGGATAGCCTTCATAGCCATTTAATTGGTCTCATTCCATTGGAGTCACCAACAAATTCTGAACAATGGAGTCACCATGGTGAATGTGCAGTCTTGAAGGTGTCCAACTTCAGTCACGATCTAAAGTTGGAGCTGTGCAATGTCATTCTTCCCAGGGATCTTTTCAATCTTCTCAAATCCTTCCTTGACAATGGTGCCATTAATGTTATCACTCCAAAAGTCACCCTAGACTATAATCAGGTGAGCTTGGTAACATTAAAAGTTTATGAAAAGAAAGATGATTTTGAAAGTATGAGAGAGGTAGGGTAGAAGCTATTTTCTTGACTTAACAAATCATATGAATCCATCCTTGCAAAACATCTTCCACATGTAGCAAAACAGATCATCCAAAAGCAATTTTTAGCCCTTCAAGGCTTTCAAGTGGAAGACTTTTATGAGAAAATATAGAACTGCAAACAGAGAGACATGAAAATCCTTTTTAAGCATACTATTTATATAGTAGAAGAAGAATCATAATCTGAAGATCCTTTTCAAAAGAGATTTAGCAACACACAAGGTAGAATATCTCAAAGGATCCTCCTAAGCAACCCTCTCACACTTGTTGTTGAAGAAGAACAAAGTTTAAGAGTCAAAACAAAGAAAAACATAGCTAAACATCACTCTCTTCTACAAATGAATTCTTAACACAGAAAATGATAAGATAGGCTATCTTCATATTAATTCTGTCAAAGTACAAAAATAGTTTGGGAGCCTCAGCTCAACCATCCCCCCATACTAAAGCAATTGATCTATCTATTTATAACAAAAGGGAGGCAACATCTGGAGGTACAATCTGGCCTCCTTCCCTTGAAAATATCTAATGATTTATTTCATCTAACAACTTGGCTAACAACCTATGCTATAAAACAGGAAAATGTTGGTGACTAATCCAACCAAACTTCAAATTGATTTGGTTCCCCTTTGTTGCACAACTCCTTGTTTTCCATGTATCTTTCAGTAACATGTGATCGTTCTCATGATGTCGGCTATTGTTTCTACAATCTTCTCAATAATCAACTATCCAAAAAGTTGTTAGCTTGGTCCTCCTTGTTGAAGGAAAATCTCCCTACGGGCAGGTAGATCTCCTCTTGTGAGCTAGACTCTTAACTCTTAAGACAGAAGACGCTTAACGTGGACACTGACTTCCTTTCAGATCTATACAAACTAATGTATGAGGAGGAAGGAGAAAAGAAGTACCTTTTACCAACGTTTGTCCCTGGACGCTCTGAGTTGAGCTCCAATCTTTCGCTCCTCGATGAGCCCTGTAGACAAATAGTATTACAACCACTTCCTACTCTATTGATATTATCTTGAAATAGACCTATCTATCAGGGGCAAGTTCATGTGAGATTAAACACAAACTAGAAAGAAATAGGTCAAGCGTGTCATATTGATGAGAACAATGACAGAAGTAACTTATAACCGTAGATGTGAATGCGGTAGGTTTGACAAGTCCCCTTTGTCTAACCCTTGCTCAAAATATCCATGATCCGGATGACAGCAACTTCACTGATTACTTTCCTCCAGTTCAATGTATGTTTCCTATGAGATCATAGGTTTCATGCTTCCAATTCTTCCTCCTTTCCACCATGATAGAACCTGCTTATATAGGTTTAGAGAGGCCTAACCTCTTGAGGTATCATTAGGGTAAGTTGAGGATTTTCCTCCTTGAGTCAGGGATCTTCCCTAAGATCATGGTTGAACCAGGAATTCGAATGCAACTGCCTTCCAAGATTGAAATATCTTCCCCTTATTCTCCTCAACAGATCAACTGCTACCCAGAATAGGTAGCGCTCCCTCAAAAAGGCCATCAGAGCGCTATAGCGCTCCCTAGTAGGCTTTAGGGGGGCGCCAGCGCTCTAAAAATCCATAGCACTCCCTTAGAAGGGTTGTTTGGTGTTATAATGCTCCCTAGCACTTTATAGGGGAGTGCTAGCACTCCTAAGGGTGATATAGGGGAGCACTCTCTTCTAAAACCTTATATTCAATGCTTCTTTTAGGTGGCAAGAGGTTCTTAACTTCAGTTAATCAATTCTCTTCCTTCAAATCAAGTGTTTGAGGCATTTTAAGTGTTTCCTTAGTGTCATCATCATGGTAGAATGCTTTGCTTGACACTTGCGACACTTGTGAGAAACATGCAACACTTGCGACACTTGTGAGCAACATGAAACACTTGTGACACTTGTGAGCAACATGCGACACTTATCAAAGCGAGTAATGTTGATGTGTAACAGATTGCCCCCCAAAGTATGAAGTTAGAAGATGAGAACTGAGAACTGAAATGATTTGTAGAATTTCAAGCAAGGGTATAGACTCGGAGAACCTGACAGAAGATGTACACAAACATCCAACAAATATTATGACATGTTTCAAACCCAAGGTAGGCATACCTATGCTTGGGTGATCAAGACTTGCATGATATGGCCATCATAAAATACACTGCGGATCCATAATTGTATTGATAAAAAGGTATAGCCACCGAGGATACAGTGTGGATCTATACTCTAATGACCTGAACTGATCGTAGCCACGAAAAATACACAATGGATCTACGAGATGACAAGACATAGCCATGACCAATACAAAGTGGATCTATGTAACAGTATATGTGCCATTCTTCAAGAGAAAATCCTTTGTAATCTGGGCAAAGTACATATCAAAGTGATCACTCAACCCAGGGTCTTCTTACCGATCTCGATGTAGTACGAATCTAACCATGTGAATAGATGTCCTGATGTTGAACATGGCAGAAACCATTTGATTACCGATCACTGATGTAAACCGTTAACAAGTGCGAGGGAGATCACCATTAATGTCAATGATTCCCAAGTTACCCTAGTACATTCCAATGAATTTGAATGGATGAGCTGGAGTCGAACACCCATGGAATCATCCGATCAGAGGTCAGTGGTGTAAACCCACTGTTGGACGTGAGGAGGCCTGCCATTGAGGCATGCAGGTCCCAAAGTACTAACTGGTTTCTAAGCCTAGTTCTTGGATAATGTGTTGAAGTCGACAGGAATAGACTCATCGAGGGAGGGCCTTGATGTATTCCCCATCAACGACACAAAATAGAAACAGATATGTAATTGGCCAATCAAATGAACATGGACTGCCATGGGTATCGAGACAAGATATTTGTGATGGTTGACTGTCGAGGCAGATACTTCCCTTGAACACTGAGGCACGATAGTAGAAACATGACATGGACCAAAACTTTATAATGTAGTGGATGCTGTGACTTACGTCAGGAGACCCAAAGGAGTGAAAGAAACTCAAAGGATTGGCTCAGTGCAGAGGTTCAGTGGATTAAAATGCGTGCAAAAGACAAAGTGTCGTGTTCAAGGGTGACCCTAAGAATTACTTGGTAATGTTCTCAAGAGACTGCTTGGCTTGTTTCTTTCAAATTTTCCCCCATCCAGATAGACAAGTACCTCTTTTAAATTTAACGAGCTCAAGGAGGGTAGCACATGCTCAATGTAACTCACCTTCGATAAGTTCCTCTTCCTTTTTTAACGAACTGGAAGAAGTAAGGGTTCGGTCCCATATGGGCTTGTCGATGTTCGTTTTAGCGAGTCCAAAGACAGAAAACTTGAAGGCTTTTCATGATTATAGAGTCTGGAAAAACACTTAAAAGAGAACTCTCTCAGTTCCTTTTTCGTACAGTTAGTCTCACGAGGCCGAAAAAGAGATAAACTACCACTCGAAAAATGCCCTTTCGAACCTTTTAACGAGTGTGAAAGGAAGCAAGATCACTCGACGATATTTTCATATTTAGAGAGTCTGAAAAGAGTTTAAAGGTGACTCCAGGGGGTTCCTTTTTCGTGTGTCCATACAGGTCCAAAAAAGAGATAAAATTCTACCCAGTGCGTTCTTATATTCCCAAGCTTGAGAACGAACTAAGACTATGCTCGTGGATGTGACAAGGTAAACAAACGATCAGAACTCCTGTGAAACCTATAGTGTCAAAACTGCAATCCAAAGATTTAGTGAAGCCATTATATTGTCAAAGAAACCCACAAATAACTATACCTTATAAAAAATGGAAATTTATAAATAGTAATACAAGAAAAATCTTCATTTACCATTTCATTTGCATAAGGATTTGTAGCAGTGGAGTTTCTCACTTTGAGGTGGATCTTGTTTTGCTTGATATCGGAGCTACAGTTGACCGTTTCTCTCGCATTTTGGACCAGGTATATCTTCATCTCCCCTTCTTTCAATTACATGGTTCAATATTCATTTTCACAGTAATATTTAAATTAAAAAACGAAGCCCCAGGTTGTTCCAAAAAATATCAAATCGGCCTCTATTGAAAACGATGGGAAAAAGACATTATTTTGCAAAAACATTTTTAGAGGGTGATGGCATAGATGTCAACGCCTTGACACTTGAGTAGATAGGTTGTTTTTGTTGAAGAATCCATAAGAAACTCAAAAATATGCCCACGCAACCATTATGAAAATTATTTTAATTTTAAAACATTTTATTGCTGTGTGATTATTATTGAGTGATAAAAAGAGGGTGTGGTCCTTTTTGAATAGTATGGGCAATAGATTTCAAGTTTTTAAATTGCTTAAGAAATTGCCAAAAAATTGAATAATGAAATTCTTTGTTTTTTTTTTGTTTGTAGGTGATTTTGGCAATGACCATGATCGAGTGGAAGGAATGGGAGAATGAGCTTGATGATTTGGCTACTTTGCGGAGTCCTCGTATGCAGGCCACATTGAGGGATTGTGGCCTTCTGAAATTCTTCAAGCTACAAAAGATGAAGAAAGAGATCATTTTGCTCGAACACATAATCAGCTTATGGGATGTTGCAGAGAAGGGGTTTTGGATTGGAACACAACTTCTCACCATCGAGTTGGAAGATGTGTTTTTCTTGACTGGCTTCTCAAAAAGAGGGGTTCCTATAGCTTTTTCTAGATAGAGGGTGCTTCCTGAGCAAGTGGGTGTGTATCTGGCACGTCATTGTGTCCCAGGAGCAAAACTGGTGGGGGGTAGAATCCCAATCAAGGATATCAGAGAGTTACCCCTTTGGTCTATTTTGTTCACCATCACGATTGTGACAGGAAGCACTAGCGCACATCTGGCGTCGAGATCACAGGTAGCTTATGGCGTACAGTGTTTGGAGCCAACACTGTTTAACTGGAGCGCAGGGTTTCTTCGGAATGTGAAGGAACAGGTTTCGTGGTATAGGATGGGGCAGAAATAGTTCGAATATGGTTCATTCTTGGTCTCATTCTTCTTAGAGCACATCCCCCAGATGCAGCCTCAGATATCATTGGTGCCACGACCAGTGGGAGAACCGTGGATGGAACGGTGGACTAGTCTGTCTCCGAGACTAGTGGCAGAATCAGAGTTTCGTTTCACCGGTGACTTCTTTGCTTGGTTGAGACACAAATATATTTGGATAGAAGACTTCCCATATGTCGAGGTGGACTTTCATGGGAGCATGGATTTAGTTCTACTAGCAGGGGAAGATTGGGATGCTTCAGGTGAGAGACTAAGCAACACCTTGTCTAGTTTTTGTTTTAAGTTTTTTAACGTATATATATTTTTTGGGGTACGTAGAAGAGTTTTTTTTTTTTAATGGATGTATTGTTTTCAACATGCAGACAAGGGAGCAATGTGCTTGGCTGAGATACCAATACCAGGACATCGTGGGGGTGCTTCGGTTGCAGTAGATCTAGGGGCACCGGTAATAGGTCTCCGGGAGGTTGAAAGAAAACTTCAAGGCCTCACGATGGGCATTCCTCCTCTACGGAGGAGAGAAGTGCCTTTACATCTACAGAGACACACTATGGGGGTGCCAGAGAATGTTAATTCTCTACTGAGATGAGTAGTGCGTGCAGTGATATGTTATTCTCAGCATAATGCAGTGCAGAGAGATTAGAGTCTCTCTGGTGATTGTATCTTTTGTATGACTTGTCAGACGATGTTGTGTGGGTGTAAAGACCCAAAATTTTGCTCTTCCAAAAACTTTTTTGATGTAATCAAAACATTTTCAGTCATGCTATGTATATATATATAGTTCAGAGTTTTTACAGTGCCAAAAGATTTGTACATGATGATGCCTTTAATGTGATGTGTTTTAATTTACACGTGATGTACAATTTGTTTTCCTTCATGAAACCTTATCTATGGGCGAGATACCGATCCATGATGTAATTAGCTAACGAATCCAAAACATTGTTGAGTTCTCTTGGAATATGTCTGTATTCGATGTAATCAAATATTTGTTCAAGATGACGAACTTGTAGGTGGAGATGTAGCAGGATAGGATTACGAATAACATAGATGCTATTGAGTTGATAGGCCACGAGTTGGGAGTCTAGGTTAATAATGATACGAGAGATACCTAGGGAGGAGGCTTGGGTCAAAATTTTGATGACAGCATGGTATTCTGCCATGTTATCAGTCACTGGTCCTAAGAAAATACCTCCTGAACTCACCACCTCATCAAATTGGTAAATGACCCATGCTGCCGAAGCAATGTTCTGGGTGTGTCGATTAGCACCATCCGCAAACCCGACAAAGATAGGAAAGGAAGACATCATATGCACATGAAAACACAAGGCATAGTTGTGAGTGGCAAAGGTAAAGACTCGAGCACACGAAAGTGTTAAGGTCCTAACCCGCACATAGGTAGATCAATGTATTCGGATGTAATAAAGGTCAATATTAATAAGGCCTTTCAATAAAATAGAATAAGGCAGATGTAAGAAGACCTAATAGAATCTTTCGCTTCTAGAAGGATCTTCCTCTAGATGCTTCTCTTAATAGACATATTTAGTATAAATAAGGGTCGAGGGTATGAGAACCCTAGCTTGGAGATTATTGTAACAGAGTGCTACTCGACTGGAGGTTGCCCCCTCGAAGAAGCCTATGAACATTGCTTTCTAAATCAAAGTGCTATTTCTATTGCTATTTCGTATATCATTTCTGTGTATTGTGAAGATTATGATGGATATTTTACTGTTATTCTACTGTTTCTAGCATTTTATTTCTATTCTGCATATTTTATATATCTGGTATCTTACAAGTGATATCAGAGCACTTTCCTTGGCAGAAATTGTGGGTATTTTTTTTTTCAGGGTAAAGATGTATTCCGGCATCTTTAAGCCATAGAGATCTATCATTACACGCATAACCCCGTGGTTGAGGGATTCATACACACAGGAAATACAAGTGGTTCTTAAGCACACATCTGTTGGCCACCCTTGTAACCCCTGTTGGTACCCCTTCGAGTGGTAGCACATCAGACAACACTTGTGTACGGATCAGCCTAGATTTCCTAAAGCCCTCTTTAGATAAACCTATCGGTCGCTGGACTGCTATAGTGTCACCGAGAACAACACTCGAGAAGATACTCTCTAGTACCTGGGTAGTAGGGTAGTACGGCTAAGGGTACGGTCTATCCTCCTTAGTTAGTGCCTTGAGATATTGGGCCGAGTACTACTGTTGGACCCCACATGTATATCAGAGAGCTATAGCACAGGGCAAACCCTTGTCTGTAGAACCCTTGAATACCTAACCCTTGGGGAACATAAACATAAACATACACAAATTAAACCGGCAAGATCTATTGCCGTGCATCTATGTTCGGGTTGCTAAGTAAATACTCTCTGGTTCAGAATTTGGGGATTTCAGCACTGCAACATTCTTCAGACCAAATT
>ML784809.1:264942-280010 GCA_009831015.1 Picea engelmannii
ACAAGTGTTTGGAAACATATCTGAGGTGCTTTGCCTCTGAAAAACAACACCAATGGGCTCAATGGTTACCCCTCGCCAAATGGTGGTACAACACTACATACCATACAGCCACTCGCATGACTCCTTTTGAAGCAGTATATGGACATAATCCACCTTCAGTTCTCTCATACTTACCGGGTACCTCGAAGGTCCAGGCAGTTGACCAAACTATTATAGTCCGAGAGGATATTCTTCATACCCTTAAAGAGAACTTGGTCATGGCACATAATAGAATGAAGCAGCAAGCAGATCAAGGTCACTTTGAACGTCAATTTGCATAAGGGGATCAGGTGTTTCTGAGATTGCAACCATATAAGCAAACTTACCTCAAGGCCGAGCATTGTCAGAAGCTAGCACCCAAATTTTATGGCCCTTACATAGTTCTCAAGCGTGTGGGACAAGTCGCATATCAGTTATCTCTACCCAGTCAGTCGAAGCTACATCCTATTTTTCATGTTTCATGCTTGAAGAAGGTGATTGGAACTAGGTTCCAAATTCAAACCAACCTTCCAAAGTTAGCTGAAGAAGGATCCATTTGGCTACATCCAAAAGCAGTTTTGGACCAGCGTGAGCGTCGCCTACATCAGAGAACCATCAAGGAAGTGCTAGTACAGTGGAAAGATATGACTCTAGCAGATGCCACTTGGGAACCAGCTACCATTCTGCAGCAGTTTCCACATCTCAAGCCTTGAGGACAAGGTTGTTTTTTAAGGGGGCGGACATGTTAAGGTCCTAACCTGCACATAGGTAGATCAATGTATTCGGATGTAATAAAGGTCAATATTAATAAGGCCTTTCAATAAAATAGAATAAGGTGGATGTAAGAAGGCCTAATAGAAGCTTCCGCTTCTAGAAGGATCTTCCTCTAGATGCTTCTCTTAATAGACATATTTAGTATAAATAAGGGTCGAGGGTATGAGAACTCTAGCTTGGAGATTATTGTAACAGAGCATTTCTCGACTGGAGGTTGCCCCCTCGAAGAGGCCTGTGAACATTTCTTTCTGAATCAAAGTGTTATTTATATTGCTATTTCATATATCATTTCTGTGTATTGTGAAGATTATGTTGGATATTTTATTGTTATTCTACCGTTTCTAGCATTTTATTTTTGTTATGCATATTTTATATATCTGGTATCTTGCAAAAAGAAATAGACACACCAAACTAAAATACAATAATGTACAAAGTACACATGCTAGGTGATCTAGGCATAGTACTTTTTAAGGTAAAGCCCATTCTGGGGCTCTCCTAGGGAAATTCCATCGTAATTGACTAACTCGTAGGTGCCTCTGTGCAGAACACATTTCACAATGTAAGGGCCATGCCACAGAGGTTCTAACTTACCTGTCCCTAGTTTGTCATGAGCCTGGTCATAGACGAGGACTAAGTCTCCTTCTGCAAAAGTCCTAGGATGGACAGATTTGTCGTATTGATTTTTTATCCATTTCTGATGTGCCTTGTTAATGAGAGCGGCATCACGACGTGTTTCGTCCAGTTTGGTCAGATATAAGAAACGTTCTTATTCAGCAGAAGTATGGGGTAGGAGTTCTACTTTAAGTTTTAGAGATGGAATCTCACACTCGATTGGTAAAACGGCTTCGATGCCATACACTAACTGGAAAGGAGTAAACCCAGTTGCGGTTTTCACGGAAGTACGGTAAGCCCAGAGAGCAGAGAAAAGTTGTAGATGCCAGGATGTCTTATTTGCCCCTACCATGCATTGAATCATGGTTTTGAGGACCTTGTTGATGGATTCAACTTGTCCATTGGCCTAAGCATAGTATGGGGATGATTTTTCATGGCAAAAACCCAACTTGGCATGCAAGTCACTCATCATCTGGTTCTTAAAGTGTGCACCGTGTTCAGTGACAATGGCGCGTGGTACACCAAAACGAGTTATGATGTGGTTAAAAACAAAAAGAGTTGTTGTATGACCATCATTCAGAAAGGTAGGTATAGCCTCAGCCCATTTGGTAAAGTAGTCGACGACGACGATTATATAACCGTGCCCCCCAGATGAGGTAGGCTTACATTGCATAAAATCAATACCCCACTTGGTGAAGGGACTGATGGCGATAATGGGGTGTAGCATTGTAGGGTGGGTGCATGCCTTGTTGTTAAAAAATTGGCAGGGTGTGTTACACGTCAAAATTGCTCAGCTGGATAAGTGTCGCATGTCCCTCTCAATTGTCGTAAGTGTCACACCTTCCTTACAACTTTCACAAGTGTCGCAAGTTGGTCACAAGTGTCGCAAGTGATGTTCAGACATACAGCCATGTCGACGACACTAAGGAGACACTTATAACATCTCATATGACTAATTTGAAGGAGGAGAATTGGTTTACTGAAGTCAAATAACTCTTGACACCTGAAAGGAGCCCTGAAACAAAGGTTTTGAAGGGGAGCGCTCCCCTACTTCAGCCCTAGAAGCACTGGCGCTCCCCTACAAGGCTTCAGGGAGCGTTATAATGCTCCCCAGCCCCCTCTGAAGGAGCGTTGCTCATCTTGAAGGTGTTGGTGCTCCCCTAAAGCTTACCAGGGAGTGCTACAGCGCTCTGATGCCCCTTCTAAGGGAGCGTTGCCTAATCTGAGGCAGTAGTTGGCCCGTTGAGGAGAATAAGGGGAGGATCTTTCGAGATTAGGAGGCAGTTGTGCTCCAATTCTTTGTTTCATCAAGAGATCCCTGATCTAAGGAGAAGGTTCCCAACTTGTTCTAAAGATAACTCAAGAGGTTAAGCTCCTCTTAACCTATATAAACAGGCTCTATGATGGTGGAAAGGGGGGAAGAACTGAAGTTATGAAACTTATGATCTTGGAGGAAACTCATAGTCAGCCAAAGGAGAGTGATCAGTGAAGCTGCTATTATCCAGGTCATGGAGATTCCAGGCAAGGGTTAGACGAAGGGGACTTGACGAAGATGTCGCATTTGCATCTACGATTGTAAGTACTGTTGTCATTATTCTCATCAATATGACACGCTTATCCTGTTTCTTTCTAGTTTGTGTCTAATGTCACATGAACTTATCATTAATTGATAGATCTGCTTTCAAGCTAATATCAATAGAGTAGGAAGTGGTCGTATCTTGTTTTGTCCACGGAACTCAGCGAGGAGCAAAGGATTAGAGCGCAACTTGGAGCATGTAGGGACAAATGACGATAAAAGGTACTTCTGTCATCCTTCCTTCTCATGTGTTAGTTTAGATAGATTTGAAAGGAAGTTAGTGTCCATGTTAATCATTTTCTGTCTAGAGTTAAGGTCAAGCTCTTAGAGGCGATCTACCTGCTCGCAGGGAGATTTTCCTACAACAGAAACTGGCGACTCCACTGGGGAGATAGCCTCAAATCGAAACTTCTTGTTTTGATTTCTCCTCATTGACATTTTTCTATCCCTTGATTGTTTTAGACCTGGTTCACTCCTCTTCTGATTAGTTTCGTGAGCTGATTGGCTTCTTACCTTATCACACTCAGCATAATTGTTGAAATTGAATTGCAATTTTTTTATTTTTTGACATTTCTGGGACTTTTAGACCCTGGCACCCCTGTCCTAGTGTTAACAGAGCGCCAGCGCTCCCCCATAACTTTGCACAGAGTGCTATAATGCTCCTTACCTTTGGCAATAGAGCGCCAACCCTCTTTGGCTCAAAAAACCTTCCAGAATTGCTTTGGTAAGGTTTTGCCTCTGTGTCTCCTCTGCTGAGTGACCTTGTGAGTCAATGTTTCTTCCCTTTCAGCCTTGACATCTGTCTTGTTGAAGAATAAACATATCATTAGTTGGATCTTGTAGCCTTCTTCACTTTTTTCATTGAGTTTTTCCTGTTGAGTGAAATTTGAAACCCATGCATTGTTTTTCTCTCCTCATCAGCCAAGTAAAAACTCTAGTGTAGGTCATCAAAGGCCTACAGACCTCTTTATCTTGATTTCAGTCAAGATCATTGTTCTTCAACTTTTGCTTTTGGGTGTGAAGTTTGTTTTTCTCTTTAATCGTTTCTTTTTTTTCGCTTTTCATTTTGATTGCTACGAAGGGTGTATTATTTGTGTGACTTTTGCTTGTGCTAGTTTGATTTTCATTCATACAAGAAAGATAATTAGCAAGACAAACATTGTGTTGAATTGATCATCATTCATACACAAACAATAAAAAACATCTTTATGATTGATTGTGCATATTAGAAGGCATTTAAAATTTTTTGCATTACATCAGGATTTGATTGAGAAAAGAATCGTTTGAGGACACTCCGTATTTGTGCTTGTTAGTGAAAAGAACTTTCTCTCTCCCTTAGATAGATATTCATCAAAAGGAAATAACTGCTTATCATATTTGATGGATTCTTTGGGTCTGAGTCATAATTCCATTTGTTTCACTTCCATGCACCCCTTTGCGTAAAGAACAGCCATAAAAAATCAATGCTAATTAAAATTTATTTAGAACTTTTTCTTTTCTAGGATCCTCCACCAACAGTAGACTAGGCTTAATACTTTGGATTAGGGTTGTGAGCATAACTCTCCAAAGTTTCTAAAACAAACAGTAGCATCCTGAGTTAGGGAGAGTCAAATCCAGTTATCGTATAAGTCTACCTGGGATCCCCCTCTCACACATGGGTTACGCACGAGGTCGTATTCGGGTGAGCTACAGGGACTAACCCTCCGTGTTTTAACTGATTGTGGTGGTCAGATCGTATTATGGGGATCACTTTGAGGTAAATCCACAATTACTGCGTGGAAGCCTTTTAGTTGATTTCAGGCTTGATACCCTGCCCGTACGTTCGGATCGGACTGTCGACTGTTCCCGCCCAGGGGCTGACTGCGAATTAGTAACCTTAGTGGCCATAATCTTTAGGGTCTTACACAAGGTGACGATGACGGGAAGTCTCACTGTACCTGGAGAAGACATTGGTCAAACTCACTCGGGCTCCTTGGAGGGTAAATCCACAATTACTGCATGGAAGCTTACACCAAGGCGTAAGTCCGTTAAGTAGGTCACCATTGTAACTGTTCCACCCTATCCCCGCCCCTTCTGGACTTGATCATGCGACATTGGATTTCATCACCAACTAGTACGGTCATCAAAAGAAGGTCATGTTTGCTTGGTTGTGATTCTTAGATTTTTAGCGTGTGTTGTTTCTTTTCGTTAGTTGGCCATAGATTTCTTCCGCCGACTCTTTTCCGCAAACATCGACCCTCCACGTCACTCGCGGAGGCTACAGGGACTTCCTCCAAAGAATATGGAAGGAAACACCCCTCTACACCCTCATTCTACGGAGGAATCTCCTCAACGGAGCGAGGTTCATAGTACTACAACTTCCCAAGAAGAAGTTCCCATTCCTTTGGAGAATTTTTGAATTGTCTCAGAATCTTCGGAAGCTTATCGCATTCTGGAGGGGTACGAATGACATATCCTCCACTTGAATTCCATTGAAGAATTTGTTGTCATCAATCCCTCTGACATTCCATTCGGGTCTTCTCAGAACCCTTTAGCCAGTGACCCTTTTTGGACTACAGACGTTGTTCAAAGCCCACCACGCTTGGTGCGAGATATTTATGGAATAGGAGAAGGTGTCGACGCATCTTTTTCCTATACTGTACCCCCAAATCACTTCACCGGTACTACCACTTTCACAGCCACACCAACCGTTGGTCCGAACATACTGTCTGTTTGCCCAAGGTCTACGATTCCCCTCTAGACAGCCCATTCGACAATGGCCCCGCACATTCCGACTATCCCTACCAGCAATGCGGTAGTTAATCAAGCCCCGATTGGCACACCTATAACACCAAGACCTACACTCCCTTTTGGATTTAGGGCACTGAACGCTTCCACTACCACCAATGCCCAAACCACTACTCAAATTGTACCGGTAAGTTCCATACCTATCCAACAACCCGGAGGGACTGGCCTTGGTGGTTCTAACCCGATCGGTAACACCGGTCAGTCATTGGCTTCTAGCTTTCAGATCCCAGGAACTCTACCTCAAATTGGGGGGCATCCTCCCCCTGGAGGACAAATTCCATTCGGAGGGAACCCTAATACTGGGGGGCATCCTCCCATCGGAGGAAAAATTCCATTCGGGGGGCACCCTCATGCTGGGGGGTAGCCTCAATCTGGAGTACACCATCAACCACAAGGACAAAATGTGTCTGCTGCACCCAATCCATGGAGTGTCCCTTTTCAAGCAAATCCGCATGCCTCCACGGGACAAAATGTTCAGACTCCGCAACAACCCCCTTATGGACAAATGCCAAACCCACCCTATAATCCACAAAACCCATCCGGTTGTCCTCCTCTCACAAAAACTTCTCAAAACATATCAAATCCTTTGTACCTTGGTCAAAACCAACCTCACATGAGAGGGCCCACGAGTTATAATTATCCACATAACCCAGTGTTGGGACCCACTGGTGTCCCTCTGCCACACCAGCATTACCCACAGGTTAACCGACAACTACCTTTTCTAGCCACCCTGGACCATCCAGACTTGTCTCGGTTAACGAATGATCCCATTTATCATTCTCTGGTTTGGCCAGCCATTCCAACTAAACTTCTTTCTGATATCCCAAAATTCGACGGAAATCTCGGAGAAGACCCAAACAATCATGTGATGACCTTCCATTTGTGGTGTTCATCCAACTCCCTCATGGATGATTCAATTCATTTGCGTCTTTTCCAATGAACGCTCACGGGTTCTGCAGCGAAATGGTATATTGAATTACCACGTGCATCCTTTCACGATTTCAACTCCCTTGCCATGTCCTTCCTCACACATTTCCAACTACCCATTCGATACGAGACGGGTACTGAACTATTAACCTCTCTTCGTCAGACAACTTCCATACATATCTCCGATCATATCCATGAATGGAGATGACGACGAAGGCTAATCAAAGCGGTCATCCTTGACCAATTGTTAGCAGAATGGTTCATGAAATCATTATTACCCCAGATTGCTCGTGATGTTGCCATGGGTGGCGTAGTCACCGAGGAAGAAGCCATCGCCCGGGCTTAGTACTTAGACTTAGTCTATTCACAATCTGATACTCTATATGAGTTGATACCGAACGCTACCCGTGCCACTAACGATCCATCCAAACCATCGACTACTTCGCATGCGGATGGAGTTATTGGCTCCGTCAAAACTCAATCTACTAGCCATTCTACTGGAATAATCCAGCGGCCCACTTCCATGGCTGCTCCCAGTCCGACTGCACCCTCTTCTACCCCACCTCAAACTCAGGTCTTTGATGTGAATGCGGTCCATTCAACCCCTTCACAATAACTTGGGGGCATGAATAAAGCGAGAAACAAACCAAAGAAGAAGAACAACAACGAACAACCCAAGACCCAACCGCAAACCCCTACTGCCGAAAAACAACCACAACGAAAACTGAAATTCCCATGTCTCATTTGTGGTGACGATCACTACACTTGAGACTACCCACATCGCGATGAAGTGGCCAAACTTTTCAAGGGAAATTCACAACCCGCTGTGCTCACTCAGCCTTTTCCGCAGCAACAATCTTTGGTTGCACAAACACCGGGGGTTAGTTCCAACCAACCCCATGATGAGGCCTCGACAAGTGCCCACATTTACATGTTTAACGAAGTTAATCTGACAACTCACTCCACGACATATGACATGCCAGTTAAACCTGATAAACTGAAGATCACTAATGGTTCTACATTAGACCCATTACCATCCTCCATCTGTTAGCCCTCCATCCAGGCCACTCCAGATTGAGAAACCTTATTTTGACTCCATCCTACACCCTCCTAAGAGCACCATCCAGAAATCTACATTCAATCCTAATTCATGGGCTGCCCAAAACTACAACATCGTAGAAGATTTGGCCCAAGCCCTGTGTGCCATTTCCGCCTGGGAAGTTCTACAACACTGTCCTAGCCAACGTAGAACACTCTTAGCAGCTATTGGCGCTTTCAATCCCAAGTCATCAAACTACATCATGTTTAATCTGGATGATCATCAACCGCAACTCTCCCACCAGCTAGATTTCTAAATCGATGTGATTGTTCACAATCAACAAATCAACCGAACTATCCTAGATGAGGGAGCCTCCACCTATGTCATGTCTCTAGCCTATTGGAAAGGTTTGAAATCACCTGCCCTTAACAAATCTGCTACCATGTTATGTGCCTTTGATGGACGAGGTTTTCATCCTCATGGATTATTACAATCCTTAGCCGTTCAGTTGGGCAGCAAAACTGTTATTGTTGACGTCGAGGTGGTCGATGCCCCTCTCGATTACAACCTACTACTTGGAAGAAGTTGGTTCTATGCGATGACTGTCATCGCCTTGTCGGTGTTTCGATGTGTACAATTCCCCCATCAAGGCAAAATTGTTACCATCGATCAGCTCGATTTTTGCACACCCGATGCTCGCATCCCTGCTATCAACAACATTCCCTTTCTGGGAGACCACCTGGTTACGTATGAAAGCGTTGGTGTTGGCTTATTGAAATATTCTAGCCTCATGGGTACCTTCCCTACACCACTTCCACCTACTGCACATCATATTTCCATCGTCAATATGATCTTGACTTTGCCTTATCAATCCTTGGAATCATCTGACCCTTGGATTGTGCCTAGTCCTTTGGAATTCGATGCGCTCAGTGACACCATGTCACTTAGCCCAGTCGAGACCACATACATAGCTATCCAATCTGCCTCTCCCTCGTCGAATACTTCACATTCATTGGCACTCGATACTTATTCGGTGCCCTCTTGGTCAGATTCCCTATCATCTATCATCGATTACATTTCCCATATTTTTCCCTCAGACGAATCTATCATGGAAATGCTTAGCATTGATGATCTACCCTGGGATGACAACCACCATCGATCCTCTTTTATTCCACTTTTGAAAGAAATCCAAGACATACGATCTGTCTTCCCCCCCGATGTTACCGAAGCTACGCAATCTCCTATCCTCACACAAGATACTCTCTCTGAGGGGAACATGGGTAACATCTCTACTACGGTCACGATTGACATTTCAATCAAAGAAGGTGTCGTGGAAAACATCAACCTTGGTGCTAATTGCACACCCGATGAAGTGGTCTCTTACACCGCTTTATTCAAGGAATTATGCGATGTCTTCGCATGGAGTTACGAGGAAATGCCAGGGATCGATCCTTCGATCATTGTACATGAAATCAAAACCTACCCTGACGCGAAACCGGTTCGGCAAAAGCTTCACCCGGTTCATCCCAAGAAAATTGTAGCTATAAAGGAAGAAGTTGAAAAACTTCTAAAATCTGGCTTTATCTATCCTGTCCCTTTAACCGAATGGGTCTCCAACCACGTTCCGGTTGCTAAGAAACAAGGGACCATCCGTGTTTGCGTTGACTATAGAGATCTCAACAAAGCTTGTCCTAAGGAAAACTACCCTATGCCCTTCATCGACCAAATCATCGATAACTGCACAGGGAGCGTAATCTTTTCTTTCATGGATGGCTTTTCTGGATATAACTAGATTGAAATCTTGCCTACAGATCAACACAAGACAGCCTTCATCTGCCCTTGGGGAACTTTCACCTACTGAAAGCTACCTTTTGGCCTTAAAAATGCTGGAGCCACTTTCCAGCGAGCCATGTCGTACGCTTTTCATGATATCAAACATATCGCAAAACCGTATCTCGACAATTTACCTGCACATTCGTTAAATTGATCTGATCACATTGATCACTTACGCGCGATTTTTCTGCGATGTAGGTTCTACCGTATTCATCTGAACCCACACAAATGTATTTTCGCTGTCAAATCCGGTTGACTCCTTGGTTTCATTGTCTCCAAATATGGGATTAGGGTGGACCCCTTAAATATCAAGGCCATCTTAGCCTTACCTCCACCCACCAATTTAACCCAACTCCAAAGTTTGCAAGGCAAAGCAAAATTTCTTCACCGTTTCATCTGCAATTATGCCAAGATCACTAAAGGATTTATGCGGTTATTGCAAAAGAACGCCCCTTTCATCTGGGATGATGCAGCTCAATGGTCATTCGATGCTCTCAAGCACGCTTTGACCCATGCACCTTTGTTACATCCTTCTGAATATACAAAGGATTATATCCTTTACTTGGCCACTTCTACTTCCACCATCGCAATGGTGTTAGTCCAAGAAGAATCCAATGATGAAGAACATGTGATTTATTATCTAAGCAAGAGTTTATCTAGACCCGAACTCAAATATTCACATGTTGAGAAACTGGCTCTGGCAGCCTTCATCGCTGTCCAAAGGTTCCACCACTACATCTTATTATGCACCACCACAGTAATCGCAGACTCCAACCCCATGTACCACATCCTGACACATCAAGTACTTGGGGGCAAATATTCGAAATGGATTGTTATTCTTCAAGAATTCGATCTTGAGTTTACAAAAGCTAAAGCCAAAAAATCCCTGATGTTTGCCGAGCTCATCTGTGCTCTCCCTCGTGCTGATGAAAACATCGAACCTAGAGATTCTCTCCCCGATGAATCTCTCTTCCTCATCAGCACCTCTGATCCTTGGTATGGAGACATTCTCCTCTACCTTCAAACACAAATTTTTCAGCCCAACATCTCTCACGAAGAGCGTCGACACATTCGTCATCACTCTCGCCGTTATATCATCCTTAGTGACACTTTGTATCGCCGTGGTATCGACACCATCCTTCGGCGATGTTTGAATCACGAGGAGGCTGAATGCATTTTGAATGATTGTCACCTTGGCGCCTGTGGCAGTCACCTTTCTGGTATGGCCACAGCCCAAAAAATCCTATGTGCTGGCTACTTTTGGCCCTCGATTTTCAAAGATTGTATCGAGGCTGTCAAGAAATGCCCACCCTGCCATATTTAACAAGAAGGCATGCACCCACCCTATGGCACTGCACCCTATTATCACCATCAGCCCCTTTGCCAAATGGGGCATCAATTTCATGCAGTGTAAGCCTACCTCAGCCGGGGGGCACGGTTACATTATCGTCGTTGTCGACTACTTCACCAAATGGGCTGAGGCTATGCCTACCTTCCTGAATGATGGTCGTACGACAGCTCTATTCCTCTTTAACCACATCATAACTCGTTTTGGTGTACCACATGCCATTGTCACTGACCATGGTGCACACTTCAAAAACCAGATGATGAGCGAGTTACATGTCAAATTGGGTTTTCTCCATGAAAAATCATCCCCTTACTACCCTCAAGGGAACAAACAAGTTGAGGCTATCAACAAAGTCCTAAAAACCATGATCCAATGCATGGTAGGGGAAAACAAAACATCATGGCATCTACAACTGTTCTCTGCTCTCTGGGCCTATCGCACCTCTATGAAAACTTCAACTGGATTCACTCCTTTCCAATTGGTCTATGGCATTGAAGCCATCCTATCGATTGAGTGTGAGATTCCATCACTCAAACTGAAAGTAGAAATCCTGCCCCGTACTTCCGCTAAAGAAGAACGATTTTTTTACCTATCCAAACTAGACGAAACGCGTCATGATGCTGCTCTCACCAATGAGGCACATCAAAAACGAATTAAAAGTCAATATGACAAATCCATCCACCCTCAGACTTTCGCGGAAGGAGACTTAGTCCTTTTTTATGACCAAGCTCATGATAAATTGGGGACAGGAAAGTTAGAACCCATGTGGCACGGTCCCTACATCGTGAAACGTGTCCTACATAAAGGTGCCTACGAATTAGTTGATCATGATGGAATATCCCTAGGAGAGCCCCGAAACGGGCTTTACCTTAAGAAGTACTATGCCTAGATCACCTAGCATTTGTACTTTGTACATTATTGTATTTAGTTTTGGTGTGTCTATTTCTTTCGCATGCTCTAGTCTTTACCGTTGCCACTCATGACTGTGCCTGTGTTTTCATGCACAGATGACGTCCTCCTTTCCTATCCTTTTTGGGTTCGCGGATGGCGCTAGCCGACATACCCAGAACATTGCTTCAGCAGCTTGGGTTATTTACCAATTTGACCAGGTGGTGAGTTCAGGAGGCATTTGTTTAGGACCAGTAACCAACAATATGGCAGAATATCATGTTGTCATTAGACTGCTAACCCAAGCTTCCTCTCTAGGTATCTCTCGCATCATTATTTACTTAGACTCCCAACTGGTGGTTTGTCAACTCAACCGTATCTATGCTATCCGTAGTCCTATCCTGCTATGACTACACTTGCAAGTTCGTCGTCTTGAACGAATGTTCAATTACATCGAATACAGACACATTCCGAGAGAACTTAATATTATTTCGGATTCATTAGCTAATTATATCATGGATCAGTATCTTGCCCACATATAAGATTCAAGGAAAGCAAAACTGTACATTACATGTAAATTAAAACACATNTATATATATATATATATATATATATATATATATATATATATATATGGCGTGACTGAAATGTTTGTATTACATCAAAAGTGTGTAGAAGAGAAAAATATTGGGTTTGTTCACCCATACAACATCGCCTGACAAGGCATACAAAAAACATGATCACGGGGAGACTCTAATCTCCCTGCACTGCATTGTGCTGTGAGTAACACACTACTACATGCACTACGCGCCTCAACAGAGAATTGATATTCTCTGGTACTCCTACAGTGTGCCGCTGTAGATGTAAAGGCACATCCCCCCTCCATAGAGGAGGGATACCCATCGTAAGGCCTTGGAGGTTCCTCTCAACCTCCCGGAGACCCACCACTGGTAATGCTAGGTCTGCTGCGACTGGGGTGCCTCCACGACGCCCTGATACTGGTATATCAGCTGGGTGCACTTTTCCCTTGTCTGCATGTTGGAAACAAAACATCTGTTAAAACTCTTTTACATACCCAAAAAAATACATATACATAAAAAACTTGAAAAAACAAAAACTAGACAAGGTATGGCTTAGTATCTTACCTGACTCATCCTAGTCTTCCCCCGTGGGCAAAATTAAGTACATACTCCCACAGAAGTCTACATCGGCATAAGGGAATTCCTCTATCCAGAGGTACTGTTGTCTCAGCCAGGTAAAGAAATCACCAGTAAAGTGGAACTCTGACTCCAAAACTAGCCTCGGAGACAGACTAGTCCACCTCTCCATCCGAGGTTCATCCACTGGTCGTACCACCAGTTATATCTTAGGCTGCATCTAAGGGATGCGCTCTAGGAAAAACGAGACCAAAAACGAGCCATAGCCGAACTGCTTCTGACCAGTCCTACACTGTGAGATCTGTTCCTTCACATTCCGAAGGAACGCTGCACTCCAGTTGAACAGTGTTGGTTCCAAACAATGAACACCATAGGCCACCTATGATCTCTATGCCAGATGAGTGCTAGTGCTTCCGTTCACACTTGTGATAGCGAATAGTATAGACCGGAGGGGCAAATCTCGAATATCCTTGATAGGGATCCTGCCCCCTACCAACCTTGCTCCCGGGACGCAGTGGCATGCCAGATACACGTCCACCTACTCAGGTAATTCCCTCTGCCTAGTGAAAGATATGGGGACCCCTCTTTTTGAGAGGCTAGTCAAAAAGTACACATCTTCCAACTCAATGGTTAGGAGTTGTGTGCCGATACGGAATCCCTGTTCCACAACATCCCAAAGGCCAATCATATGCTCAAGCAATAACACCTCTCTCTTCATTTTTTGCAATTTGAAGAACTTGAGCAAGTCACAAGCTCACAAGGCGGCCCGCGTACGAGGACTCCGTAGAGAGGCTAAATCATCCATCTCATGTTCCCTCTCTTTCCATTCAATCATGATTGCCGAAGATACCTACAAAACAAAAAATAAAGAATTTCATTATTCCTCACGTTTTGGTAATTTCGGCGATTTTCAAAAGCATTTTAAAACATGAAACAAAGTGCCCATGTCATCTAAAAGAAGCCACTCACTCTTTTTAACCACCACTCCCTTTAACATTTGTCAAATAATGATAAAAACGTTTTAAAAATGAAAAACGACTTTGGGGGCTGCATGGGATTTGGGGAGAATTTTTACGAGTTCTTTTACTAAAAATGACCGGTCTAATTGATAGCAAGGGTGTAGACATCCTAACAACCCTTCTCTAACACATTTTTGTAAAAGAATCCCCCTATTTTATTAATTTTTGAAAGAGGCCGATTTGGTTCAAAGAGGGGCGACTTAGGGCTTTATGTTTTAAAATAAATAATGCTATGAAAACCAATCTAAAACCATGTAATTGAAAGAGCAAAGGATGAACACCTACCTGGTTCGAACGGTGAGCAAAATTATCAATCATAGCTCCGGCAACGAGAAAAAAAAGATTTGCTTCAAAATGAGATTCTCCACTACTCCAAAAATCCTTGCAAATGAAATGGTAAATGAATTTTCAAATCGATTGTTATTTATAAAATTTCATTGTTTATGAGGTATGGTCATTTTTGGGTTTCTCTAATGATGTGATGACTTCACTAAACTCCGGTTTGTAGTTTCTGGCATCACAGGTTTCCTGGCAGTTCTAATGAATTATTCACCTTGTCGCATTTATGAGCATAGTCTTAGTTCGTTCTCGAGCTCAACAATATGAGAACGTAATCGGGTAAACTTTTATCTCTTTTTCGGACCCGTACGGATACGAACACACAAAAAAGGAACCCCCCTGGAGTCTACTTTAAACCCTTTTCAGACTCTCTAAATATGAAAAGATTGTTGAGTGACCTTGCTTCCTTTCACACTCGTTAAAAGGTCAGAAAGGGCATCTTTCAAGCGATAATTTAACCCTTTTTCAGTCTCATTGGACTACTGTATGAAAAAGGAACTGAGAGAGTTCTCTTTTAAGTGTTTTTCCAAACTCTATAATCTCGAAAAATCTTCGAGTTGTCTGTCTTTGGACTCGTTAAAGCACACATCAACAGGCCCATATGGGAACGAACCCTTACTTCTTCCGGTTCGTTAAACAAAGGAAGAGGAACTTACCGAAGGTGAGTTATATCAAGCATGTGTTATCCTCCTCGAGCTCATTAAATCAAAAAGAGGTACTCATCTATCTGGATGGGGGGAAAAATTGAAAG
>ML784809.1:280060-292701 GCA_009831015.1 Picea engelmannii
AACCCTTACTTCTTCCGGTTCGTTAAACAAAGGAAGAGGAACTTACCGAAGGTGAGTTATATCAAGCATGTGTTATCCTCCTCGAGCTCATTAAATCAAAAAGAGGTACTCATCTATCTGGATGGGGGGAAAAATTGAAAGGAACAAGCCAAGCAGTCTCTTGAGAACATCATCCAGCACTTCTTAGAGTCGCCCTTGAACATGACACTTTGTCATCTGCACACATCATAATCCGTTGAACCTCTGCACTGAGCCAATCCTCCAAGTTCCTTTCACTCTTTTGGGTCACCTGAAGCAAGTCATAGTACCCATTGCATAGTTTTGGTCCACGTCATGTTCTACTATTGTGCCTCAGTGTTCAAGGGAAGTATCCACCTCAAGAGTCATCCATCCCAAGTATCTTGCCTCAAAACCTGTGTCAGTCCATGTCCATTTGATCTACCAATTACATCTCCATGTCTGTTTCATGTCGTTGATGGGGGATACATCAAGGCCCTCCCTCGACGATTCTATTCCTGTCGACCCCAACACATTATCTAGGAATTAGGCTTAGAAACTAGTTAGTACTTTGGGACCTGCATGCCTCAATGGCAGGCCTCCTCACATTCGACAGTGGGTTTACATCATTGACCCCTGATCGAATGATTCCATGGATGTTTGACCTCAGCTCATCTATTCACATTCGCTGGAATGTACTAGGGTACCTTGGGGATCATTGACATTAATGATGATCTCCCTCGCACTTGTTAACGGTTCACACCATTGACCGGTAATCAAGTGGTTTCTGCCATGTTTGACGTCAGGACATCTATTCACATGGTCAGATTCGTACCATATTTGGATTGGTAGGAAGACCCTGGGTTGAGTGATCACTTTGATATATGGTTCACCCAGGCTGCGAAGGAATTTCCATTGGACAAAGAACACATACACTGTTACATAGATCCACTTTGTATTGGTCGTGGCTATGTCTTGTCATCTCGTAGATCCACTGTGTATTCTTCGTGGCTACGATCTATCTGTTTCATCAGAGTATAGATCCACAGTGTATTTTCAGTGGCTATACCTTTTTATCAATACGATTATGGATCCGCAGTGTATTTTATGGCGCCCATATCTTGCAAGTCTTGATCACCCAAGCATAGGTGTGCCTGCCTTGGGTTTTGAAATATGTCATGATATTTGTTGGATGTTGATGTGCAGCTTCGGTCAGGTTCTCTGAGTCTATACCCTTGCTTGGACATCTATAAAGTATTTCAGTTATCAGTTGGCATCTTCTAACTTCATACTTTGGGGGGAATTTTGTTACACGTCAAAATTGCTCAGCTGGATAAGTGTCGCATGTCCCTCTCAATTGTCGTAAGTGTCACACCTTCCTTACAACTTTCGCAAGTGTCACAAGTTGGTCACAAGTGTCGCAAGTGATGTTCAGACATACTTCCATGTCGATGACACTAAGGAGACACTTATAACATCTCATATGACTAATTTGAAGGAGGAGAACTGGTTTACTGAAGTCAAATAACTCTTGACACCTGAAAGGAGCCCTGAAACAAAGGTTTTGAAGGGGAGTGCTCCCCTACCTCAGCCCTAGAAGTGCTAGCGCTCCCCTACAAGGCTTCAGGGAGCATTATAACGCTCCCCAACCCCCTCTGAAGGAGCGTTGCTCATCTTGAAGGTGCTGGCGCTCCCCTAAAGATTACCAGGGAGAACTACAGCGCTCTGATGCCCCTTCTAAAGGAGCGTTGCCTAATCTAAGGCAGTAGTTGGCCCGTTGAGGAGAATAAGGGGAGGATCTTTCAAGATTAGGAGGTAGTTGTGCTCGAATTCTTGGTTTCATCAAGAGATCTCTGATCTAAGGAGAAGGTTCCCAACTTGTTATAAAGATAACTCAAGAGGTTAAGCTCCTCTTAACCTATATAAATAGGCTCTATGATGGTGGAAAAGGGGGAAGAACTGAAGTTATGAAACTTATGATCTTGGAGGAAAATCACAGTCAGCCAAAGGAGAGTGATCAGTGAAGTTGCTTTTATCCAGGTCGTGGAGCTTCCAGGCAAGGGTTAGATGAAGGGGACTTGACGAAGCTGTCGCATTCGCATCTACGATTGTAAGTACTGCTATCGTTATTCTCATCAATATGACACGCTTTTCTAGTTTGTGTCTAATGTCACATGAACTTATCATTAATTGATAGATCTATTTTCAAGCTAATATCAATAGAGTAGGAAGTGGTCGTATCTTGTTTTGTCCACAGAACTCAGCGAGGAGCAAAGGATTGGAGCGCAACTCGGAGCATGCAGGGACAAACGTCGATAAAAGGTACTTTTGTCATCCTTCCTTCTCATATGTTAGTTTAGATAGATTTGAAAGGAAGTCAGTGTCCATGTTAAGCATTTTCTATCTAGAGTTAAGGTCAAGCTCTTAGAGGTGATCTACCTATCCACAGGGAGATTTTCCTACAACAGGGTGGGCATTTTTTTACTGCCTCAATACAATCTTTGAAAATCGAGGGCCAAAAATAGTCGACACGTAGAATTTTTTGGGTTGTGGCCATCCCAGAAAGGTGACCGCCACAGGCTCCAAGGTGAAAGTCGTTCAAAATGCGTTCAGTCTCTGCATGAATCAAACATCGTCAAAGGATAGTATCAATACCATGGTGATACAAGGTGTCATCGACGATAAGATAACGATGAGAATGGTGGTTAATACGTCGACGCTCTTCACGGGAAGTGTTAGGCTGAAAGCGTTGGGTTTGGAGGTAAAGGAGGATGTCTTCGTACCAAGGATCAGAGGTGTTGATGAGGAAAAGAGTTTCGTCAGGGAGATAATCTCTAGGTTTGATATCTTCATCAGCATGGGGGAGGTCGCAAATGAGCTCCGCAAACACTAGGGACTTTTTGACTTTGGACTTTTCAAATTCAAGATCGAATTCCTGAAGGATGAAAATCCATTTAGAGTATTTTCCCCTGAGCACTTGACATGTCAAGACATGGTATATGGGGTTTGAGTCTGCAATCACTGTGGTGGTGCGTAGTAAGATGTAATGGCGAAATCTATGGATAGCGATGACGGCTGCCAGACTCTACATGTGAATATCGGAGTTCGGGTCCAAATAGACTCTTGCTCAGGTAATAGATCGCATGTTCCTCACCGTTGGGGTCCTCCTAAACTAACACCATTACAATAGTGGAAGTAGAGGCATCTAAGTAAAGGATGTAGTCCTTTATATACTCTGGAGGGTGCAACAAAGGTGCGTGGGTCAAGGAATGCTTGAGAGAATCAAACAATCGTTGAGCGATGTCATCCCAGATGAAAGGGGTGTTTTTCTGCAGCAACCGCATGAATCCTTTAGTTATCTTAGCGTAGTTACAAATGAAACGGTGAAGGAAGTTTGCTTTTCCTTGCAAAATTTGGAGTTGATTCAAACTAGTAGGCGGGGGTAAGGCCAGAATAGCCTTAATCTTTAAGGGATCCACCCGAATCCCATCCTTAGAGACAACAAAACCGAGGAGTCGACCGGGTTCGAAAGAAAAAATACACTTATGTGGGTTCAAGCGGATACGATAAAACTGACATCGAAGAAAAATAGCCCGTAAGTGATCAACGTGATCTAATCGATTGGATGAGTGAGCAGGTAAGTCGTCGAGGTAAGGTTCTGCAATATGCTTGATATCGTGGAAAGCTTACGACATGGCCCGCTGGAAAGTAGCACCAGCATTTTTGAGACCAAAAGGTAGCTTTCGATAGGCGAAAGTTCCCCATGGGCAGATAAAGACCAACTTATGTTGATCAGCAGGTAAAATTTCAATCTGATTATACCTGGAAAAACCATCCATGAAGGAGAAGATTACGCTTCCAGTGCAATTATCAATGATCTAGTCAATGAAGAGTGTAGGGTAGTTTTCCTTTCGACAAGCCTTATTGAGATCTCGATAGTCAACACAGACACGGATGGTCCCTTGTTTTTTGGCAACTGGAACAAGGTTGGAGACCCATTCTGTCAAAGGGACAGGGTAGATAAAGCCAGATTTTAAAATTTTCTCAACTTCTACCTTTATAGCTGCGATTTTCTTGGGATGAACCAGGCAAAGTTTCTGTCGAACAGGTTTCACACCTGGGTACGTCTTGATTTCATGCACGATGATCGAGGGGTCGATTCGTGGCATTTCTTCGTAGCTCCAAGTGAAGACATCACAGAATTCTTTAAACAGAGCGGTGTAAGAGACCACTTCTTCAGGTGTGCAATTAGCACCGAGGTTAATCTTTTCCACAATGCCTTCTTTGATCGAAATATCAATAATGATTGTAGTAGAGATATTACCCATATTCCCTTGAGAAAGAGTATTTGCTGCCCAGAATAGGTAGTGCTCCCTCAAAAAGGCCATCAGAGTGCTATAACGCTCCCTAGTAGGCTTTAGGGGGGCGCCAGCACTCTAAAAATCCATAGCACTCCCTCAGAAGGGTTTTTTGGTGTTATAACGCTCCCTAGCACTTTATAGGGGAGCGCCAGAGCTCCTAAGGGTGATATAGGGAGCGCTCTCTTCTAAAACCTTAGATTGAATGCTTCTTTCAAGTGGCAAGAGGTTCTTAACTTCAGTTAATCAATTCTCTTCCTTCAAATCAAGTGTTTGAGGCATTTTAAGTGTTTCCTTAGTGTCGTCATCATGGCATAATGCTTTGCTTGACACTTGCAACACTTATGAGCAACATGCGACACTTGCGACACTTGTGAGAAACATGCGACACTTATCAAAGTGAGTAATGTTGATGTGTAACACTCTTGAATCCTTGGTGTCTGTCGGTAGCTTCTTTAGATAGCATTCTGAGTAGTGCATTTCAAAATTGGATAAATAGAATAGGTAGCACCACTGTGCAATATTTTGTTCTCTGCCAAAAATTGGGTAGCGAATTTAGGTAGCGCCAAAAAATGCAACACCTTCTTAACAGTCTTCAATAGATGATAAAACATTTTGAATCCTTCTTCTGACACCTAGGCATATCTTCAACCACAAATAGAATCCCCTTTGAGCCTAATATCCTTTTCATTCACCTTTGTTTTCTCTGCTTTCTTATTAATTGTTTTTCTGGATATTTGTCCATGCTCAGGCTACTCTTCCTATGCTCTTACTCAATTCATGGCCACCTTGATTCATATGAGAGGAAGAAAATGTATGAACACTTGATCCATATAAAAATGACCAAATGCTAACCCTATTGTCAAGATTCGATGCATATAGTCTTGGGCATATTTCTTCATAATGAATTCTAGTGCCAGATAGAAAAAACCAATACATGCAGCCTGCAAAACAGAGCAATGAACACTTCCTTAACAAAAAAATACTAATCAGTGAATGACTTTTAGTGGAACAATATTTCCAGTATTCTATGTTTTATCAGAATGAAAACAATTAATATGTCATTGAAGCTATCAAGATTATCAATATATGTATCTTGTATGATCAGAGTGATTGAGTAGGAGATCTACTTTTTTCCCAACACATAGCAAGATCTAAAACTTTATACAACTTGATTTTAGAAACTCAATCTCAAAGAACCTCGAATGATGATAAATTCCTCAGATCGAATACCATTACAAAAACATCACAATATTTAGATATTGAATGAGCATCAAGATCCATCATCCAGACCCTGCAACTTTTCCTCGACCTCTGGATCATTTAATCTGCTATTAACAAACTTGTAAAAACCCCGCAGCTCGATGCAGATCTCCCTTGATCACATCTCTTTCTATTTCCAAGTGTCCTCCAGCGGTTGACTATTGACACGACATTGCCACCTATGATCCTCACTCTTCTCCACATCATAAGTCACCCAACAGATTGATGAATCTGAACTCTTTGATTCTAGGTGCATGTTGGTAGCATCATTCGGTAGCACTTTTGGTGTATCTCTGTGCAAATTTCGTCTCTGCCAGAAATTAGGTAGTTCCTTCCAAAAATTAGGTAGCACACTATGGAATACACAATGCCCAGGAGAAAATACGGTGCCCAAGAAATTCACAGCACCCAGGAGAAAACGTAGTGCCCATGAGATTTGGCAGTGCACAAGAGAAAATGCAGTGCCTAAGAGATTTGGCAACGCACTGCACTCTGCACATTCATGCATCAAAATGGTGGAATGGGCGAGAATTTTGGGAACAACATTGTATACATCATGGCTACATTTAGTTTTTCAAAACCTGTAGAATCTTTAAACAATAATGCATTGATATCTCATCATGGCATCTGTGCATGCATCGTGCAAATTAGGCATTTGCAATTTCACCGAGCACCGAACAACTGGAATGTTGGCTTAATTTATGGCTTGACTTTGAGTTGAATGCGCAGCTAGCATGTAGGATGGTATGACATATAAACATGACTCGGAATTGGCATATGTGATATAGCTTAGGTTTGGGGGAATTTAGAAGAAAGACACTTAAGAGCACACACCCTTTTTTATTTTGTTTTATTAAATAAATATATATAATAAACATAATTCATAAGCTACAAAATAGTTTATAAAAACATTGTGTGTATATATATATATAATAAAAAAAGTGTTTTTATGACAAACCTATCATAAAGATTTTTAGGTCAAGAGGATGAAGCCAAAGTATTTCTTAGGCAAAGATATCAATAGGAACTTGTCAAGACAGATTGGGGAATTTGAGGTTTGGACATTGGCAAATACTCAAAGGGATTTTGATAATTTCAACATAAATATGTTGAAGACGCTCTCAAAATATATTGGAAAAATTGAGTGCTAACATTATGGATGATTCAGACACTTGAAAACTTGGAGGTAAAATATATTGCACCGATCCCAATTCATTGTGATAACACTAGTGCCATAAGTGTGTCCAAGAATCCTTTATTTCACTCCAAGACCAAGCATATTCCCATAAAATACCATTTTCTGAGAGAGTAGGTCACCAATTAGATTGTTCAGGTTCAATACATTCCAACCATAGAACAAATTGCAGACATCTTTATTAAACCCCTAGCCAAGACACCATTTGAATATCTCCGTCAAAAGTTGGATTTCATCCCGTCTCACATCTAAGAGAATCCATCCTGTTAGGGGGAATTTGTGTTGATTGAATATCTGATACCTCCAAAAAATTACTGCAACAGCTCAGGGGGAGCGTGTTTTTTCTTTGACATTGATGTCAAAGGGGGAGAAGAATAGCATGACTAGATGCTATGGTTGGAGATCGAGGTCTAATAAGAATAGTGCAACCTTTTAGGGTTGCCATCAATGTCAAAGGGGGAGATTGTTGTCATGTTCACAGGAACAATGCACTTGTCATTGATGGAAAGAGAACACAAGAAGGAGAAGCTCAGGAGGAGAAGTGAAAGTGATCATTGGATCCCATTATAAATTCTCGATGACCATTGGATCTGAATTAAGACAGCAGGAGTGCACAGATGGAGGACATATCTCGGGTGTTAGATACGAGTGCGGGGTTTGACCATCGTTGGATCCAGGAGAACCTTCACATTCTTTAAAGTTCAAGGAGAAGTGGGCTTACAAAATCCTGAAAGAAGGAGGACCGTCCATCTTCAGGTAGGACACGTGGTCACAGGTCAACATTTCACAATATCAGGAGTTGAAAGAAGGGAGGTTCTTTAACCTCTGAAATACCAAAACACGAAATCCCGATTAGATCCAGACCATTGGATCAAATAAAGTTGACGACGATTGATCTTCTTCAAGAGCCTCAGCAGCAGTCAAGTTTGAGATGTGACAGGGGAAGGAGAGAGGCTGGGTGGAAGACAATTGTTGGACACACCTACCACACTTAGAGGGGGGGTGAATGAGTGTGGGGCTCTTTTTCCCAAAACTTCCCTCTTGCACAAAACTTATCAATTAGCATTCAACATTTATTCATTACTCATTGTTGTCATTTATAACCAGTTAGATGTAGGCACATATCAGCAACATATATCATCAATATATCATCAACAAGTCATCATCATAATGGACACAAAGAACACAAGATGTATGTACAATTTTGTTTTTATTACGGACTACAATCCTTAGGTTTATCAGTAACAACTAAATAGAGTACAACTCTACAAGAGCACCAGCTCTATATGCAAGACTCAGCTTACATTCTTAGCACCAACTGAGATGAGGCAACAATCCTCAACAGATATCAATCTGTCAACATGTACATGACCTGTCAGTAGTGCAGCCCACGTGTGAACGCACCCTGGCTCACTACAGCCTTCGTGTGAACGCAGCCAGTGTATAATGTAACAAGCGTATGCTCTTGAGCACATAGGGTTTTTCTTTGCTTCACATGCTCAGATCCTCTGCAACCTACAATCACTTTCTCTTATGTCTTCCACTATCCAAACTGACCCACAGCTAGTCACAATACATCCAAGCTCTCCAATAGCTTGCTCATGCTCCACAACAAATCATTATGAATGTTATCTCAATCATGTATAAACAACTAGTGTACCATAGAAATTATGTCACTACAGAATCACAAGAGTGTTTCTCACTCCATCCATCAAATCAACCAAATTGAGCCACATCATAGAAGCCATACCAATAATGCCCTAAGCATTCAAAATATATCAAACAATACCATCTATCAAGACAATAATGTAACCATACCAGTGTCTTACTGATAGATTCATAGGTCATAGAATGTAGATCTGGAACCTGCCTCATCATCCAAGAGCTTGGCACCAGCTCAAACACAAATCTCCATGAGGTTATTTAGTCCACGCTCTATGTACACAGTCAACCTGCATGTACACTCACCCTATACACAGCCAGCCCACGTGTACAGGTACCCTATACAAAAACAGTCCACGTGGGCATCAGAAAATAGGGTTTTCTGTGACTATGAAACTTTTGTCATCAAGATCTTTGACATTGCTGAAACTTTGATACGTCCATGAGATCCTCCTTTCTCTCTCTTCCTCAGAATAGATCTTCAATCATGCTCAAGAGATCCACACCAATAAGATTCTCTCACAAGAAACTCTCCATCAATACTCCACAAGATATTCACAAGAAGCTCTCCATTGATCCACAAAGGATTCTTATCAAAATGTACATTTTACAAGAGATCCTAGTGTTATCAGACTAATTGGTAGGTGTGGACATTAACAGATCTCCCTAGATCCACCTAGATCTAGAACAAAACAGGACAGGACATGACTCTTTCCCTAAGTTTTGACTATTGAATTAACTAGGAAGAAGGAATGAATAACATACCTTATTATCGCTTCCTTGGGTATTTGTTGCTCCCGCTTCACTCCAGCGCTCTCATGAAGTCAAGACCAAGACAACACAAACCAACCAAAGTGAAGATAGAAAAATATATTCAATAGTTAGCCTATGTGTATGATCAAGGAATTACACAACAAAGTGGAAATAGCTTTATGGGAAAGGGACATGCCACTGTATCATATTAATGGAAAGTAAATATTACAACCTGAGCCTTGATGTCGCAAACTTCCTTTCGATGGAACTTGGATCTGACACACACACTTGCTCAATCCTTGCATGAAGAAGATCAAATCCTCTTGATAGACTTGCTGGAGTCTCCAAGCTGTTGTTCAAGCTTCAGTCCTTCACACAATTCTTTCACCAATTCTCCAATGAATCTTGCTTAACCTTTTCCATGAGAATTCCCGCAATATATAGGAGAGAATGAATTAATTACTTGGATAGGAATGATCCCAAAATATCAGGGAATCCAGTACTAGGATAACCATTTGAATGCCAACCCATCCTTCTAGAAGATTCCCTTATAGAAGCATCGAGAATTCACCTTTTTCCATAGGAAGAGTTCGCACCCTAGTTGTTCAACACAGTGTGAGAAGTTTGCACCCTGGCTTAAGGTAGCTTGTGAGAATGGGTCATTCTCACACCCAAATGTACTAGTAGCCTATCAACCTTCTTCAAAAATGAGTTTTCTAGGAAGAGATGAAAGTAACTTTTCTCAGGAGAAAGTTCTTATGAAGAGCCTGAGTACACCATCATCAATACATCATCATGACGACCAAAATTATGGGTAACACCTAGCTTCTTATTTATACTTTCATCTTCTAGGTCACTTAACCCATTTTTAGGTTACTTAACCCATTTCTAGGTCACTTAACCTATTTTCCTTATTTTAGGGTTAACCACTTTCCATGAATAGAAATTTCTCAAATACTTTATCATTTAAATATTCCTTCTTGATTTTGACACTTTACTTTATCATTTAAATAATGATATCTCCTTTTCAAGCACTTTTACTTCTTTGACCTTTTGGGGCTTCAAACCATCATATGGGGGTCCTCCAACTTCATAAGGCCATAACTCTCAAACCGTGAGGAGTTATGTGACATTCCATATACCACCAGAAATGGCATGTCAAGCACTATCCATCTAGGATAGTTTCACCAACAACTTCATTGATCTTCATCTCATTATTCCACATGCAAGCATGGGTCCTGCAATCGTTCTTATAGGATAACTCATTCCATAAAGCGTCTTCCCATGAGGACTTTCACCATAAGGCAACCACTTTGGAGTTCATCCATTTGTGCACCTTATTAACCATGATAAGACAATAATGATTCATATTTGCATCAATTCACCACTGCATCATATATATCAACTATGCATCATGTATCAATGACAACTCATTGATTCATATTCATCGATTGGTTTCCACTTGGACATATATCATTCTCATCAAGGGCATCATATCAATCAATTACTTGACATCAATCAATGACATCAATCAAACCAAACCATTTACATATGATCCAACAATCTCCCAAATAATCAAACCATTGGCATCAATGACAAACCATTGGCATCAATGACAACATGATCCAACAATATCCCCCTTTGGAATTGATGGAAATACCAACATTGATGTCAACTCCAATTACCAATATTGATGTCAACATGTAGACAAGGCATTCTCTACATCAATAGTCAATGTGACTATCTCTCCACATCAATCTCTCCCCATCAATCGACATCAATCACATCAATGTGATTATCCTTTTTATTATACCATTGTGTGATCTCACCATGAGAATACATCAATGTGATTATCTCTCCCCCTTTGACATCAATGGCAAAGGGCCATCCTCCTCTTGGGGTTGCTCCCCCTATCTTTTTTCCGCTGTATAATCTCGCTCCTTTCGAACAAGGGATATCAATCTGATGTAATGCTGAAAATACATCGAACATTCTCCCCCTGTGACCATCGCTCCCCCTGGAATTATGCTTATGTTCTCTTTCTTCAAATATAGGTCTCTTTTCTAGGTATGTATTTGATAAATATCTTCTCCTAGAATCATGGGAAGAAGAATGAATCCCCCTGAGGATATGTCTCCCCCTATCTTCTCTGCAAGATGAACAATATGCTACCATATGATGATACTTGGACTTGTTCATGCATCAAACGTGTGCCATACCATACATCATGAAACAAAAGATATGTCATCAATGAAAATAGATAATCATGAACAATATATCCACCAAGTACATCATGTACCAAAATGTGCCCACCATGCACAACACCCATGTACATTAACCATGTACATCAACAATGTGTCAAAAGATATCATCCATGAAATCTATCCACCATATGTCAACATGTAAATCTACCAATATGCCAACATGTGCATCTACCAACATGCTAAACAAATACCATCCATGAGTGTACCATCATACATCATTACTTGCACCAAGCAAGTATATCAACCATGTGTCAATAAGCTAGGACACCCCAATGATGTACAACATGAATATCAACTACATGTCTCAATGTGTAGCCCATCCACATGAAAAATGCATGCACCAACAATACCATATGCTTCCAATAATACATCATAAGATATATCAATGAAACTTCAAAAAGTACCATCCATGTACTACAACAAATCAACATCAAACCATACTCATGGGTTAGTGCCATGCACCCAATATTTATTTTATATCATAACCTTGTGTGATCTCACTTAGAACCATGAAAACTTGCAGCAAACAGTGTTAGAACCTGCAATAAACAATGTCAGACTCTACAGTACAGAGTTATACCATCACATCAAACTTCAAGCCATGTGCATTGCCTTTTCCCCAAGGCTTTACAACAGACACGTGACCTACTGCACAACTGAGCACGTGTGTACGTGACCTATTCAAGGTCAGAACATGTGGACATGAGACCATCACCACTGTTACATGCATGTGCCTTAGTAGATGACACATTTGAACTTCCCTTCAATCTTTCATTCTGATCTGACTGCTCTGTCTTCTTCACCCACTTCTATAGATGACCCTTCTCTTTAGAACTTGAGCTCTAAATATACATCTTTTCAAAGATGTCTCCCTTTCTTACTTCATTCCTTCTTCTAGCCATGCTATGTGAAGTTATTATCATGGACTTTCTTCTTGTGTTCCAGCACTCCTGAGATTTGTGGCCAAATCCACTACAGCAGTAGCATCTCATAGAGTTACAGTGAGCAGCAATATGTCCTACTTGATCACATCTCCAACACCTTGTGGTGTTATAGAATCTTCCATTATATCTCCTTTCATAATATCTACATTCAAAATCTTTGTGACCATATCCATTACATGAATAACAATGCCCATGAAAAATACTT
>ML784809.1:296479-321762 GCA_009831015.1 Picea engelmannii
CCCCCCCCCCCCCACCATTAAAAGTAGAACGATGAGGGGGGTTCGGAATCTAATCTCAACCATAGATCTAGATGCTACTTAGCAGAATGCCTCATCACATAATTCCTGAAATCGCAAGTCGCGAAAGCACTTTATGGATAAGTGCATGGTCACAGTCGGTGGTCACATCGACAAAGGATTAAGGAAGGAGTTAATTGCTAAGCTCCATTTCGGGGATTGCAACATGGGAGAGTCGAGATGCCTCAACTTAGGATTCCCAAAATGTGATTTGTGAAATGCAGTTTCGGACCTAGCCCCTGGTCAGCGTCGGTGGGCACGTGAAGGAAGGAACTAGCATAGATAGACTCCATTTCAGGGTTTTCAATGTGAGGAGTCAAGGAGACTCATGAGAGAAAACCTGAAATGCGAAATAGTAAAATTCCTTGTTGATTAAGCCCATGGTCACAGCCAAGGTCACATTGTTGAAGGTTTAAGGGAGGAGCTATCATGTAGCTAAACTCCATTTTGGAGATCATGACTTGGAGACTCGAGATGCCTCATCTCCAAATCCTTGAAAAGCAAGCCACGAAAGTGCCTTATGTATAGGCATTTGGTCATCAACAGAGGTCGCCTTAAAGGAAGGGGCTTAGCCAGAAGAGCTAGCTCCCACTATGCAGTTTTTACACAGAGAGGGAAAAGAAACCAAGTACATGGTCACTCATAGGATCTCTAGGGAACTGCCAGAAACCACTGATGGTTTCTATTAGATTCTCTAGGTAACTGGCAGGGAGAATGAATCCTTGCAAGGATGCACTGCCAGAGGACTCAGCGTGAGATCGACATGAAGATCCTGAAGTGAAGATCAGTGGAGCTATGAAAAGATAGCTCATGCAGCATGCATAAGGTGCACAGAGACTATAAAAATATAGAATAGAGAAGAGATGTGTGTTGTTGTTGTGAGTGATTCATGCAGGTAAAAGCATGGAGTCTAAAGGAGAAAAAGTGAAGTAGAGACAAGGAACAGTCATGCATATCTGAGATAGGAAAAGAAGGTTGAAGCATAGATGCAGACATAGAGAAAAAGATCAGGAAGCTCAAGTAGATGTATACAAAGAGACATTGATACAAGAGAGAAGAGAAGATTAGCAGAACAGGGATGAGCCTGGTAAGCCATTGATATCTATTGAATCACTGTAATAAAGTCAGAGAAAGAAAATTTTCATATTTCAGGGTGGTAGGGAGGTGTTAGGGAGGATTTTTGTCCTCTGAGTGTCAAGTGGGTGCTTGAACATAGGGTGTTGTAGCTTCCATCTGGTAGCATCCAGAGAAACTAGGGTGGCAGGGTGGTGCTAGGGAGAACATTGGTTTTCTTTTATACAGGTTGGTGCCTGTGTGACTGGAAGTTGGTGCTTCCATCCAGTTGGTGCTAGAGTAGTGAGGGAGTTGGTACTTCCTTCTAGTGGGTGCTAGAGAAACCATATATTTGGTGCTCTCAGCAAGTAGCAGCTTGCAAAACAGAGGTGGTAGCCTCATTATGAGTTGTTTCTCATAAGAATGATAATGTACAGAAAATAATTATCATATAAAGAAGAAGAGGCTTTCACCCTTTCTGGGTTTCCTCAGGAATATCTGTCTCTGTATTATACATGTGTGTGATTGATGTTGAATACTCTACTACTCATTTATTATAATCATCATTGAGAAGTTATGTAATGAATTTAAAAATGGATATAATTGTTTAATCACAGTAACAACTGTTTCACCCCCCCTCTCAGTTGTCCAACAACTTGGCCACTAGTTAATTCGTTGAGATATGGGTTAGTGCCATCGCTAACTATAGTGAACCAACTATATGTTAAATATATATTTTGTAACAATACAAAGCCCAAAAGGGGGAGTCCCTCAGGTTTGACCCGAGACCTCCACCCCCACGTGCACATTAGCAAATCTGCCCAAACCAACAGGCCATGGGCTACACATTGTAACCAATGCTGAAAACAACTATTAAAAGGTGCATCCTCCCAGGCACCAAGGGGAGGCGTGCGTATGGTATGGCCATTTGGGCATGGAAAATGATGTAGTCTAGTCATTAATGCAGGTTGCAAAGAGGGAATAGAAATCGAGACAAATTTCTTCTTGGGCCTGGGAGTGCCAGAGTTAGATCGAGGCATGGAGATAGTCATTTTTGGGTAATTCGACGCCATGAATTTAGTGGTGTTGTCCGTTTTCTGATCTGAGCATTATTTCTGCAACTTGATTTTAGAATGAGGTATACTTATGTATTTTTCCAAATTCTTTTGTTGAATTAATGAAAGGGCCTACCCATTTGAGAGCAGGACCCAGAGACATAGTCCACCAAGGACAAACTCCGTTATCAAGTTTTTGTGTTCAGATTGATGCTTATGTCTCTTCATTTTTTAGATTTTCCTTCTTTAATGGTTCACTTTAATTTATGCTCATTTAATGCAATTCTTTATAAGTCACTCGATGAAAATATCCCAGATCAGTGGCACATCATGTAGATCAAAGAATTGCTCCATCTGAAATATCCATGTGATTGGGTCCTTGCCATCAAACTTCCTCATATCAATCTTAGGAAAGTGGTTGGTATTCGACCCAAAGTTGGAATTTCTCCATTCTTGATTCATTTTCCTTGTTTCCTCATCATGAATTTCATGGGATACATTTTCACTTTCAGGTGTCCTCTCTATTAGGAAAGTTTTCAATCCTTCCATGATCTCCCTTTTAAAATCATCCATCATCCCTTGTAGTTCACCTTTTGTTACTGTATTATTTTGTAAATCATTTATGTCCCTATGCATTTCTTCACCTTCATCAAGAGTCCAAGTAGGATTGTCTGGAGGCTTATTTGGTGTGGAAGTTCCCTTTTTTGGTGGCATGTTGGCCAAGTATCACTTTTAAACCTTGATTTCAAGAGGTTCTGCTAGACGATCTTTTTTCTGTTGTATCTCCAAAATTTCAGCCCTTATGGTATGAAGATTTATTTTTTTTACTTCTCTAATATTTCTTCTCTATAATGCCAGAGGTATGATCAAAATTTGATGTGCCAAGAGGAAGTTATGGTAACTTCCCCACAGCTTGTTGAATGTTTTTCCTTTTAGGAGAGTGTACTTGTAAAGAGTACCAAGATCACAATATCTAATACTTGATTATGAAACTTGTACCATAAATACTATAGACTATCCACTGTCCAATGCAGCTAGTCTCACTTAATTTGGATACTCACTGAAGAAGATATCATTTTTTTATCTGGAAGGCCTGTTTGAGACTAGTTAATATGACTAGTCAGATACCATATATTGCACATGGTGTACCTAAAACATTAGGATGACATGGAATCTGAAATTTTTATAATAGCTACCTTGATAATTTATATGAATATCCTCCAGATTTCAGGTTCTGAAATGTTACAGAAAAAATTTCATAGCAAAAAATTTGCGATGACTAAATTCAGAATGATTCCATAACCCTATATTAAACAGGATATATCTATGAATGTATAAGGCATTAGGATCTGAAATTTTAATACAACATACCTTGATCCATCTACTAAAAATCCTCCAAGGGGTTCCTTCTGAAATTTCATAGAAAAAAAGTTATAGTGAAATTTTCAAGGTGTCTCAGATGTAGCAATGAAACCCCAAGACCTTGGGCTTTGATACCAAATGTTAAGAACCAAATATCAAGATATCATAAAAAAAACTTAGAATAAGTACTCAACACATTGAAAAAGAGATGATTTCAGATAATAAGCCTCTTCAAGGGAGAAACCTACTTATACACCACATAAATTTCCAAATACAAGATGATTCCAAATGAAAAGGTCTCATTGGTATATATAGGAGACTAGGAGGTACAATTAATGTAATATGCCCCAATTAATGGGTACTATTTAGGGCTTAAAAAATGAATGAATGGATCTAATGAAAAATATAATAGAATGCATGGTTAAGTAGAAATATAAGTAAAAAGAACATCCCCAAACCCTTCTATGAATGTAGACATCTGTGTCCTACAGTCACCCATAAGCCATCTCGGGTGAGACTGCATTGTGCACTCTATGCGTGGTGTAGCTTTATGGTTTACTAGAAGGGTCGATGGTGAAAAGGGTTTTGTTGGAGAACTAAGGTAGAACTCGATTCAGCCCATACATCCAACAAATGGTTTAGTTGTTGGCTGGAACTCAGAAGAACATCCGAGAAAGTTTTTGGTGAAAAATATGTAGTGGTAAAAATGGATGTTCATGCCATGTAATCCTATGAAGCAAGAGATTGAAATATGGTTGGAGACAAAGCAGATAGAGTTCGCACAAAAAGATAATAAGGGTTCCATGTATACACCACGCTAGTATCTGCAGAGGTATGTGTTTATTGATTTTCATGAAGCATTTTTTTGTTATTTTCCAGAATTATTGCAAGAGTGGATATTAAGGTTGAAGGATACCCTTCCAACAAATTGGATTAGACTAGTTGAATGGAATTCTCAGGATATTTCATAGTTAGAAAGGGCTAATAATAAATTCATGTGCACAATAGATTTCTAGTTAGACAATATTATTGCAAGGTTTATCACTGAATTTGCAGTAGGTATAGCGAAGTCATATACTTTTGTTAATTCATGGGAATGACACCTTTTTTACTTCATTTTTTAACTTATCTCATACCTTTTTCCTTTATATTCACACCTTTCCCATAATTACCATGGTCCAAGAATTTCCTTTTTTCCACTCGTATGTTAAGCCATTTGATGTGTTGATTCTTTAAGATTTGCTTGCATTTAGGGAAGGATGATGTTTTTGTTGGGTAGATATTGATTAATTTTTAAAGAACCTTGTAGAATGATCAGTTGTTGCTACTTCGAGGTGTTGCTACTCTGAGGTGCTACTACTCCAAGGCATTGCTACTACAAGGTGTTGCTACTCCAAGGCACTGCTACTCCGAGGTGTTGCTACTCCGAGGTGTTGCTACTCCAAGACACCATGATTATGGAATGTTGTTACCATCAAAGAATCACTGCATGATGATGACTAGACCATTGACCCATGAACGCATATGTTAAGGTTGATGTATATAATGATGTGGCTTACATTAAAGTCACAACTATTGTATGTTTTGAACAAGAATGTTCTCCCAGATAACATGAAAGTTTGACCGACTATTTCTATAAAAATCATTTATATAAATTGTAATTAGTTACAGGAATATTTTGTATCCTCTGTATCTTATTAATTAAGATGACATCGAACAAATTGAGAATCGAAAGATTCTCAAGTCTGTTCATAATTTTAATATTTTCGAGATTAGAAGAGGAAAGGGAAAGTTTAAAAGGAGAAAGCATTCTTGCTCTAGGTTAGGATGGTTTTTGGAAAATAGAGGGTAGTCGATGGAATGCATGTGTAACAACAATTGTATTTGCACCTCTTGATTGAATAATAAAGATTTGGCAAGCGGTGGCATTATTTTATGAGTGCTTAAATTTGTAGTTTATGTAGTATGTTACCCATGCTAAAGAGGAAGGCCCCCCCTCTTTAGTAGGTTTTTCATTCCTATATTATTATTTAGATCAACATAACTAGATCATCTTGTTATTTTATTCCTTAGTTCAATTCCTGATGTAGATAGTTGATGTGAATGAATTATTCTAGTTATAGTTGTCACGGTTGGTTTGTTACTGGTGTGTTCATTTCAATTCGATACGAGTGCATTTATATTTTGTTCAACAAGAGTTCATTTTTGTTTGCAAGGGAGTTCTTTAATCCATTCCAGCAAGTGTTTTGTTTTATTTTAGCGAGTGTTCATTTCAATTCTGTATGACTATTTTCTCAATTTGATTTCAACAAATGCTTTATTTCAATTCTATATGTGTGAGATTTCAGTTAATTGTTGCAATGATTTCAATTTCAATTATGTAGAGTGTGTTATGATTAACTACAACAAGAGTGTGTTTCCTTTATAGAAGAAATATAGTTGTCATATGTGTTCTTTCTTTTCAATAGTGTGTTTATGATTTCATGAGTAGTGAAGTGATTAGCAATTGGTTTTAAAGAAGGTTGATTGAATTTCCTTTGAGCATCTTAATTGGTTGTAGCTTAACTTGATATAAGGATTCAGTTTGTTCATAACGGTTGTGTAGAGAATGTGTGATTAGTGTATTTCATTTATTAGAAGGTGTTAGGAGAATTCTTTGTCCGCATAAACATTGCACAATAACCTTGTAATAAAAAGACTTACCCTAGATTGACAATTGAATGTATTGGATGAATTAATTAGACAATTAATCACACCAACATTTTTGGTGTCATTGTCAGGGAGGTTATTAAGGGCGCAATAATAATACCTGACACCATATTTATGAATTTCAAGATCTATGATGCATGAATAAAATAGGAGAAGAACAACCGGCCCCGAAAAATACAGAAAGAAGAAAGGGCCCTGGCGGGAAAATAAATCATGATCAAGGACGGGTAACATATATTCAAGATATAATAAACAAAGTGGATTCATCATCTTTAGGAGGGGTACACCAAAAACCTAAAACACGAAGAAGGGTGGATTCTCATTCCTTTGTTTGGGGAAGGTCATCAACAAAAATAGTAGAGGCTTTATATAAAGATTTCAGAGAAGGCCTAGAGTCTTCCAACAATGAGAATCGAGAATATTCAGATTCCAGACTGGACATCGATCAACCTAATAACAGGTCAGAAACTAACCAGCCTATTTTTGAGTCCACTGATAACCCTATTTTGGATCAGGGGAGTGTTGTTGGACACCCCGAACAATCGTCAAAGAATATCCCAAAAACAAAAGATAGGCCTAGACCTGATTGGCAAAAGCTTCGTACTTTGTGGAAAAGAAACATGGAAAATGAAAATGGAAATGAAGCGGTCTCAACCTTTGATTTCCATATTGGGGAACATTCCAAGACTAGTGCCAATGAAGAATATACCTCTATCTACAATTCCAAAATTTAGCGTTCAGATAAGTGAAGACCTAGACACCTTCCTATTCGAATATGATGTTCAGTGTTGAAGCTATGATTATACTATGGGTGCTCATAAACTCAAAATATTTCTAGCTACCCTAATGGGGTCAGTGTTAATATGGTTCATGGGCCTTGGAGTTGAATCTATAACCTCCTGGGACAATTATGAAACAAATATTCCTAACGAATTATCAGTACAATTACAAAACAAGGGACCAGAGGGAGGAAATTTTCAAAATGTCTCAAAAGGAGGAAGAGAGCCTGGAGGATTACATGGAATGCCTCAAATATAATTTGCAGAGATCTAAACATAATGATTTGGATAAGGATATTTTAAAGAAAATTATGATTTGAGGTATGAGGTATGAATTCCTGGATATGCTGAACTTAATGGGGAAAGGAGGTATATCAAGGGAACCACTTGAGGAAATTATTGATTTATGCTTGAGGATTTCGAGAGGATCATCAAGGAACAGAGCCCAAACACAAGATACAACTACAAGAATACATAAATCCACCAATGGTGGAGTAACAAGAGCAAATATTGGTAATTTATTTAAGAATTTTAAAACCGATATCCTTATCTCTTTAACTACACAGTTGGATGTTATGTAGGTGAAGCAAAAAAAGGTTGAAGCAGAGAAGGCATTGGCAATATTTTAATTTTTTTTCCTAAATGAAAGGAAAAAAATCCTCATAGGGAATTCCCACTTGACAACATGGAAATATGCAGTATATGAGAACTATACCACCCAAAAAAACTTTGTCCATCATTGCCAGGATTGAAAGCAATATTTAAGGGCTCAAATGAAGAGACATCAAAAGCATATTTCATCTCCAAAAAACCATGGCAAGCTCATCTACCAAGTATGCGTCAAGATCCATCCACCACTTTTAATAATTGGAATCATATGTACAATACTCAAATTCCATAGCAAATCCAATATCCCTCAAACCCATGGCCATTTCCCCCACAAACTCACTATCCCGTGCCTTGGGTTCCATATCCGAATAAAATAGTTCCATGGTCTCAAGGATGGAAAAAATCTCCTTTCCCAGGAGGGAAATTCCCAGTCTAGTCTCAGTCATTTGTAAAAAAACCATATTTGTCTGTACAACAAAAACCATCACCCTTTCCACCCAATATCTTAACAAGTAACCCTCCATTATGACCCCAGTTACCTGTTCAATCTTACCTGAAACCGAATAATAAAACCATCCAGCAAGTCAAAGAATCTATCTTCCCCACATATTGCATCACCCTCGCTCAATGCAACGAAGTTAAAATTAGGTCAAGAATAATAATAAATCAATAAAACCTCACCTATCATTATAGAACATGATGAAACAGACTCATAGAGTGAAATACCGCCACCTTATAGACAGTCTGAAGAACAACAAAAACACACATACATTCTAGAAAAAACAAGTTGAAACTCAGAATGATATTTCTACCTTTGTTGCAACTCTCGAGAAATAGAATAAAACTTAGGATACCACCTCTATTTAAACTCCATCATACCTAGAAAGGTTAGTCGTGCCCAAGTGTATTCCCCAACCTGAGTTCAACTTCCTTGGAGAACTAAAAAAATATGTGTGTCAAAATTCCTCTCCTGAAAGATATCAAAGATGTTTTGATTTACACCAAAACAGTGAGGGAATTGTGCATCAAAACTCTTGGTAGGAAGCCTAGGGATCCCCCCACAGTTCAAGTCTTGGGAAAATTGTCAGAACTAATGTCAGAAAAATTCATGCCTGGTAAATATGGTGACCTTGGGAACCCCACAGTAACCATCCATATTGATCATGTGACTATTCCAAATACTCTTATCGATCTAAGAGCTACAATAAATATCATAACTAAGGAAACAACAAAACTATTGGGACTTGTCAACATAAGACCTACCCCCACTATGTTGGAGTTGGCTGATCGATCCAAAATTTGACCAGAAGGGGTGATGGAAGATATTGTCTTATCCATGGCATCCTGGGAATATCCAACAGACTTTTTAGTGCTGCAACCAAAAACTCATTTAGGATGAAACCCCCTGATCCTAGGAAGACCTTGGTTAGCCACGACCGACGCATTTATCGACTGTAGGATAGGAGCTATGAAAATTTATGATGGAAAAACTACAAAGAGTCTTACTCTATATCCCCCTGTCAAACCAAGTGAGGATCTTGACAGACCTATATGGGCTAAACTCGAACTGGAAGAAAATAGTGTACAAACAATTCTTATGCTTGGTAAGGCCCTATGTTTCAAGTATGAAACATAGGATGATACTATCAATAGTTTTATCTGCAACCCCTGATCAGTCAGCCAGCCAGCGACCCAACTTTTAGATGCCATAATGAGAGAACCTAATTAACAAACCCTTGATGATGATCCTTCTTTCGAAATGATACCTTCGGTACGAAAACATAAAATCATCCAAATAGAAATTGAGTCTAGAAAAAACTTAAATATTAGTCCAAATTTATCTCTCCTGCATAAAGAACGATTGATTCAACTATCGAGGGAACATAAGGAATTCTTTGCTTGGGATTACACGGACATGAAGGGCATTCACCTTGATCTGTGTACTAATCATATCTACATAAAAGAATACTGTCGACCTATTCTCCAACCCCAACGCAATATGAACCTAGACTTGAAAGAGATCATAAAAGAAGAACTCCAAAAACTGTTGAAATTTGATTTTATCTATCCAATCTCAGATAGTCAGTGGGTTTCCCCACTCTTCACTCTTCATTATACCTAAGAAAAATGACAAATGGAGAATTTATGTCAATTATTGAGAACTGAATAAAGCCACATAGAAAAACCATTTTTTTCGTTTTCGTTTATTGACTAGGTCCTTGATGCCCTGGTTGGAAAGAATTTGTTTTCATTTCTTGATGGTTTCAGTGGATACAACCAAATCATGATCTCCCCTAAAGACCAAGAAAAAACTACATTTACCTGTTCTTGAGGAACATTTTCTTACCAAGTCCTCCCATTCAACCTTTGCAATGCACCCACCACCTTTCAATGAGACGTATTGGGAATCTTTTCAGATTTGGTTAATGAGTCTCTTGAGATTTATATGGATGATTTCACACCATATGGTGATGCTTTTGACATGGCTTTGGAAAAACTTGAAAAATTACTAAAACACTGCATACAAACTCACCTTGCCTTAAGCATTGAAAAATGTCATATGATGATGGATGAGGGAGTTGTATTTGGGCACTATATCTATTCTGCGGGTATATAGGTGGATCCAACAAAAATTCAGGTAATTTTAAGGATCCCTACTCCGAAATCGAAAAAAGAGGTATGTATCTTGTTAGGAAAAATTGACTACTATCGTCAATTTATTGATAATTATTCAAGGATAGCATCTCCTTTATTCACATTGATTTCAAAGTATGTAAAAATTTTATGGACTGATAAATGTGAAACTACTCTTACATATTTTAAAAAATGCTTAGCTAAAGCACCCATATTATGAGGCCTTGATTGGACTTTTCCATTTCACATTTCTTTGGATGCCTCCGATATGGCCATTGGTGCTGTACTTGGACAATGGGAAGAACAGAACCCATACACCATTTATTATACCAACAAGAACCTAACACCTACAGATCTGAATTATACGATAACAGAAAAATAATTTATTGTTCTTATACCTGCTATCAACAAATTTTGGCACTATATCACAAGTTACCAATTATTTTTCCATACAGATCATTCATCAATTAAATATTTGATGAAAAAACTTGTTACAAATTCTCGAGTTACTAGGTGGTTATTATTACTACAAGAATTTGACATCATTATTTTGGATAAACCAAGAAAAGACAATGTCGTAGTAGATTTCCTATCTAGGCTTACCAATAATAGTGATGCTACTCTTGTTGACGATTATTTTCCTGATGAATACTTATTTGTAGTATCTACTCACTCACCATGGTATGTAGATATTGCTATTTATCTTTCTACAGGAAAATTGCCACACCACCTCTCTCTTAGGGAAAGGAAAAATATTATTCAGCAGAGTGCCTGATTTTCTTGGATAAATGGTTGTCTCTTTTACATAGGCCCTGATATGGATATTCGACATTGTATCAGAGAAGACAAGATTCATGACATATTGAGGGCATACCACGATGATCCTTGTGGTGGACATATTTTTGATAAGATAATAGGGCATAACTCACTCTGTATGGGGTATTATTGGCCTACCCTTTTCCAAGACACTAGAAAGTACGTACAAGCATGTGATTCCTACCAAAAAATTGGCCAACCCACTCAATCAGATGAAATGTTGTTGAAAACCCAATTGTTGATTGAACCCTTTGATAAGTGGGCTCTCAACTTTGTGGGACCTATTAACCACCCATCTCATCAGAAATCCTACATCTTGGTATGCACAAACTATGTCACCAAATGGGTAGAGGCCAAGGCACTCACCAATGCCACAGAGAAAGCAATTGCAGAGTTCCTATTTGAAAATATATTTGTTCATTTTGGAATGCCCAAAGAAATAGTAATAGATGGATGACTTCATTTTACTTCCCAGTTGATTGCATAACTTACCAAGAAGTACAATATTTGCCACAAGGTCACCTCACCTTACCACCCACAATAAAACGGTAAAGTGGAAAGAACAAATAATTCATTGAAGGAACACTCATGAAAAATGTGGCAATCCATCGTCATGATTGGGTTGAACATTTATCAGAATCCCTTTGGACCTACAGGACAACATGGAGAAATACCACAGGATTTTCTCCATTTGAACTTGTTTATGGTAAGAGCCTTGTCTTTCCCATTGAATTCAAGTTCAAAACGTTAAGAAAAACTTTAGAAGTAAATATGGATCTAACTATATCTCAGAAACATCGTTTAGATCAGCTCAATGAATTAGATGAAATTCTCTTGCCTGACATACATCATACCAATTTAGTTCAACAAAAGTGTGCTAAGTGGCATGATAAGAGTATCAAGAAAAAGGAATTTCAAAAGGGCGATTGGGAACTGTTATATGATTCCAGGTTTAAATATTTCAAAGTAAATTTGTGCAGTAGATGATTGGGTCCTTATGAACTGTATAAAGTTTTGAATAACAGGATTGTTAGAATTATAACTATAGATGGCTCACAAATATCTTTACTGGCCAATGTCCATCGAATCTGACTATATCTTAAACCACTTTTCAAAGAATCATTTGTTTCTCATGTTATCTCAGATATAGGGTTGAAAATCATCGGAGCTGAACATCATGTTATAGCACCATAAAAAAAAATTACATTTAAAAAAAAATATTTTCTTCTAATGCACCATAGATTTTTTGCAGGATCCTATTGTTGCAGACCAATGATATCAATTCAAGGCACTTGAAGTGTAGTTAATTTAATCCATAAATTTTGTTGTAACTCATTTTGATGGAAATCTCCCTTGCTGCAACTCACTGTCACCTTACTGCAATTCACTATTTTTTTGTTGCAACTCATTGTCTCCTTACTGCAACTCATTATCGTTGTGTTGCAACTCGCTACTGCCTTGTTGCAACTCATTGTCACCTTGCTTCAAATAATTTCCGCCTTGTTGCAACTCACTGTCACCTTGCTGCAGCTCGTTGTCACCTTGTTGCAACTCACTGTCGTTTTTCCATGACTCGATGTCATTTTGTTGCAACTCACTACTATTTTGATGCAACTCGTTGCCACCCTACTACAACTCATTTCTACCCTACTGGAACTCATTGCCACCTTGCTGCAACTCACTGCCACTTTTTTGCGACTCACTACCGCTTGTTGCAACTCGCGCTATTAGTTATAATCCGTCTTGAGATGACACTTGTCCCGCTCACCTTTTTTTTAAACACCTGATTTATTACTCATTGACACTTATTGATTTAGCCTCATTATTACCACATTGCCACTTATTTTCTTTAACTCAATGATAAGACATTCTATTCCAGCTCCCGGATCTCACACCTGAACTCATGTACGATATTCCTATATTCGTACCTCAGAAATTATGCTCACAATAAATCACATGTCATTACATCTGTATTGCCAAGCCCTACCACGTCAGTCAAGGATGGATTCCACCTTTAGTTGGGGGGGTCATGTCATTTCAAGCCACATGGTTTCACGTTGACCTGCCATAAATAACATAACACCTCCATCATACTCCATCATACTCCATCATTACCAAGTCCGGTGTAAACTGTCATATCCCCGATTTCCCTAATTTGGAAATCTATTCCCAGCGTCCAACTGCATGTCCAAAACTGAAACTCACCTTATTGAAGTCCACTCTGCATCACTTGATTATCTAAAATGGGAGGTTAGATCGTTCTCCATGAACCTGAATCAGTCCTATTACTGTGCAGACATCTGGAGGCCTACAAAATCATTGAAAACGCGTGGTGGGTGACCTTTTTTGAGAGATTGAAGGGATTAGACAATGATGTCGCCTTAGAATTCACCTAGAACTTAGAGAGAAAAATTTAATTATTTTGTGGATTGCATATTGAGGTCACAAAGGGAACCATTGCAGAATTAATAGGGCTACCAGAAACCAGAGTAATTTGTTTAAGAAAGTAGGTGTTTATCTCGAAAACCAAGACAAATTTCCTGAGAGGAGAAGAACATGTTAGAAACAAGGGTAAGGGTGTTGATAGAATATCTCTCCCTTTTCCTTGGCAATATGTATCATATTTCATCCAATGATACATTACATGTGAAGGTAGATTTATAGTTGTTTATAACTACCATTTTATGCTATTGTCCTACCTCCATCACGACCAACTCCTCAATATTCCATACTTTTTGTTAGAATCTCTAAAATCTATGGTAGGCTTTGTTCGTCGTTCCAAACACCCATAGACATGAATTAAAAATCATGGGTTAATTAAATTAATGTTTATCCATGCATTGAGGAAAAGGAATTCTACATGGCATGAGTTCATTGGTCACACAGAAACATGGGGTTTGGAAATAGAAAGAAGAAAGGAAATAGAGAGAGTGACAGATGAGGAGGAATTAGAAAAAAAATCTAACATTGAGCTTGAATTCATCGATAGAAACAACAGCCCTGGGGATAGCAAGTCCAAGAACTAGGAAGAAAGGGAACTAGAGCGGATTTACAATGATATGACCATGGGAGCAAAGGAATCCATGAGGATAGAAACAAAGAAGGAAGATAGGATAGATGACATAGACAATGAAGGAGGCAACACAAAAATAGAGCAGGAAGATAAAGAATCTGACATGGAGAATGAAGGGGGTGATACAGAAAAAGATCCAAGTGAAGGAGATACATAAATTGACCATGGAGACCCTAGAGAGGAAGAAGAAGTTGATGGGGCCGAAATTCAAGATAATCCCTCCATTGAGCGACATGTCTCACTAACACCATCTAGTGACGAGGAGGAAATTATAGAAGAAGACCCTTGTGTTGAAGCATACAACCCCTGCCTAGTCATAGAAGAACATTCTCAGCAGAGAAAAAGGAAAATAAGATCGCCTTGGATGATTAAGGAAGACACCGCTAAAAGAAGAACTAGGTCTTCCTCAGCTGCAACACCAACCCAACCATTTGATCCATTGATCAGGACTAAGTGCCCAAAAGAATCTGTTGGAGAATGAACTACTGTGAAGAAGCAAAAATTAAAGCCAAGAAAAGTGAGGCCTTCTTCAACAGTAACATTAGCTCAACTTGAAATTGATGTTGAGTTCCCACAAGAACCTGTTGAAGAATGAATTATTACAAGAAAGGGCCAAACAAAAGAAATAAGAACTAGGTATTCTTAAGTAGCAACACTAGCTCAACCTGGAATTGACATTGAGTGCCCATAAGAACCTACTAAGGAACAAACTGCTAAAAGGAAAACAAAGGTAAGAAAAAGAAGCACCATCTCTAAGTGGGGTAAGGCTATGTCCCCATGCAAGTAAGTAAATCAATTGAAGGAAGAAAACTCTAGGCTTGAAAAACAACTCGGGGTCTTAAAAGGAAAATTTCAAGAAGGTGCAACTTCTCCAGGTTTGGGAACCCTGGCTGAAGTCGCTCAATTTTTAGAAAAGTTAGGTGACCCTGAAACCCTGATACCAGGGACAGACAAGTGCAAGGCACAACTGTGTCCAACCTATGGAGAAATATTTAGTCAAAAAGGGTGCACATCAAGTGATGTAACTCCAGCTAATTTTAATTTCATTGGCACATAAACATAATGTATTGAGGAAGATAAAGGGGGTGTTAAAACTACCCAAAATAACCAAGAGGAACCCATCCAAGACATTGATGTTACTGTTACGAGGAAAATATATCTATGGCTAGGAGAAAACCACAACAGACAGAAATGACTGCAAAAATCAACTCTATTCTCAAGTATTCTATATAAATAAATATGCTAGCAAGACAAGATAAAAGGTCTACCTCATCTAGACATTCGATGAAGTTCGTCGTTGAGCACTTGACTCAAAAAAATATACCTGCAACTTGTCCTCAATAACCAAGCAAAGTAAGAATATGGTGATAATATATGATGTTAGCACATTCAATAGCATAATCCATTAACATTCATAACAAATATGCCCGTGGAATAATAATTCAAATATTTGCAAGATATCAATTGGATGAGAAAATAGTATTTCTATTAAGATGTAATCAGCATAAGTGAATAAGTTACAAACTTCTGTGTCAGCACGGTTCGGAACCAAGAAACTAAGTTCCTTCCAGCTGGGCCTCCACCACTTCAATCCTCCACCAAAGGCAAGCTCATGTAAGAGAGATAATAGACTTCTCACTCAATAAGGGAAGAATTTGGGGGATGAACAATGTGTTCAGACTTAAAGGACAAAGGGATCTAGACTCAATGTGAAGTGAATAATTCGTCCAGAGTAACTTTTCTCTCAAAGTTGAATTATTTTTCCTCTTTTCCATAGCTTGGAATTGTCCCCTTTATAGCCTTAAAGTGGAACTGAAGGGCCAAGTCAGAATGTTTCCAGTATATGGAAGGCCAAGGATCATTGATCTCCTATCGTGAAATGGAAACCTGACACCATTTTTCGATTTTGGGAACAAATCCCAATGTATGTGGGTTGTAGTGGTGCAACCTACGTATACACGCATTGTATAGTAGGCAAGGTGTGTATATGTGGAAAAAATGTATTTTTAGCTCCAGGATTTGCAAAAAGGGATGACAAATCTACATACGGAAACGGAAAAGGCCTTATGTGAAATATTGCATAGGGTGAGGCAAATATTGCTATAACAGATGCCCCCTAATGTGTGAGGTCAGAGAAGTATCTGCGATGGCCAAAATACATTATAAAAACCAGGAATTGGAGTGATGGGGAACTAGCTAGAAGAACTAGTTGCTCATTACATTATGTAATGAATTTTCATACATGAATTCCAATTTGAATTACACTGTAGATCCATGTGAAAATATACCAAAAAATTTATGTGGCCATGAATAGGAAAATACAAGTGCGGTTACGTGCCAAAGGCTATCATAGTCACAAAAAAGGCCCAATAGAACCAGTCTCAAAATAAATCTAAAGATATTTGTATACAATGGAGTACAATCTGATCTCCCATGATCATTGAAGTCACACAGGTACTGGTCCAATGAAAAGGAAGCAACAGCTCAGGAAAGCTGCAGACACATACTGATGTATTCAAGTCTTCTACACAATCCACCAAAGGTGAAAATCTACATCGTTCAAATAGAGGAGTTGAGGTCGAACACAATGAGACTTTGTTTGATTACCGGTCATTGAGTTATACCGTTAACAAACGTGAGACATACTACCAATGATGAAAGTAGGTATCAAGGCACCGAGTACATTCTTACAAGAGTGAATAAAGGATTCGGGGTTGAACACTTGAAGAATCCATCGATCATGAGACATTGATGTATTCCCAATTGTCAATGGCAAGAGAACCTACCACTAATGACTACAAGCCTTAAGGTACTCATAGGACTCTAGGTCCCGTTTTCATAATAGATGAGATGAAGTCGATGGAAGGAGACCCGCTGAAAGGAGAGCATTAAGGCATCTCTCATCATTCATCACGAGGTACAAAACAGGAGCCTCATGGTCTGGAGGAAATCAGACGAAGAACATGTTCACGAACCAGTGAACCTGTGCATCTTTTGTGTGTGCCAAGTGAAAGAAGTACACAAAAAATACCCTTTGAATAGCAGCCAATGATGAAAATTGTTGACAAAGGTGAGGAAACCACCAATAAGGCTAATGGCCTCCAAGACACTACATGAATCCCAATGTTTGAATAGATGTCTTTGCATCGAACACAAGGGAAACCACCCAGTCAGCGACCAATGATGAAATGTCAATTGTTGGGTTCAAGGTTACCTTCCAACGAGGAAAGTAGGACTAGGGTGCGTAATAGGACTACAACATCATGTGATTCTAAGACAAACTGAGGGTATGGATAACATGCAAAGTCAATATTTCTAAGGAATGGCTGACACATGTTGATAGAAATCCTTTGAACAAGAGCATGAGACATATGGAAGACTCTGGCTGCATAGAATCAATGATGAAACCATGAGATGCAAGAGGCATCAATCAAACTCTCCATAGGGACTAGAAGAGCAACCAGTCGGTGGAGAAAACTCTCTATAACGAGATGAGCTTCCTAAGGCCATGCTAAACCCAAAATTATGATGACAAGTGAACTCAATAACTTTGTGCTCTATTCAAAGGAGACACAACTATTGCCAATATGAGATAATACTCCCTTCCCGCCCGTCTTTTTTTTTTTTTCATAGTCAAATGAATGTTATGATACAGAGGAGGAAATGAGTTTTCCAAGTAAGAAAAAATAGTTCCAGTAGTGGAACATACCTATGCTCAATGCAAGGAGGTGCATGTGGGATATGGACAATCAGGGGAATGTTCCCTCTTGGGTATAGGGTGTCAAATTGTGAAGGATATAAACGAGGCTTTGCTTGGTTGAGGATGCAAAACTGCTTAGGAAAACGGTTTATAATGCAAAGCGAGAATCGTCTATAGTCACAATACTGCAAGCAAGGGCATGAGATGCAATCACAAATTAACACCAAAAAATGTCATTTTTTGTAATCTTAGTCTAATTGGTTTGAAAAAGGGATAAAATTGTACCAAATAGACATCCTTTCAAATCCAATTTACGAGTGTGAAAGAGACAAGTTCACTCAGCAATCTTTTCTCTTTTTGAATACGAGTTGGAAAAGAGCTTAAATAAAACTTGCTTGGGAGTCCTATAGGTATAGGTCAGCATGTTTATGAGTGAGAAATGAGTCGCAGCATAACGTCATGTATTAGCTATAAGGGACTCCCGGTCCTATGAAAATAATCTCTGCATGGGGGCCAAATGGAACAGAGGATCTAACTAGGGTACCCATGTTTGGTAAGTCTCTACCATTTGATAACAACATGTCTTGTAGTAGATGGAAGGTTTTGTGTCGCTAACAAATGGGTTTGTACCTAAGGCATATGAGTGGCAGTTATAGGATAATGCAAATGTGCATGGTGGACTGGATACCTATCTTATATGTTGGGTAACGAAAATACCTATCTGTAGTTACGAATGACCAACATAATGCTAAAAACCACAATAATCCCTAGTGAAAAATACAAAAACCAACTCAATCCACTGTTGTATTACTCCATTAGGCGAAAATACGATCCGAAACTATGCAAAGTGGGTAAAAATTGCTATAAATGGTAATAAAAATCAAATTTTACTATGTAATTTTGATGTTTTATCCAAATAGTGAAAATTGGACCAAATTACCTCCAATATTCAACCGGTGATTGTGGGAGCATCGAGTGACGGAATTAGAGACCGTTTGGACCAGGTTATTCCTCTTCCCCTCCTCTTCCTTTCTAGTGGGTTACATTTTTTATTTAAGTTTCAAAATTTGAGTTAATTAAGGTGCAAATTAGGTATTTTGGTGTACACAGGATACCACTCATCGGGTCCTGTATACGCGAGGTTATACATGACTGTGTAAAATACAGGATGCATGTACTCAGCCCTATACATGACTGTGGATGTTGTAGCCCATGTACAAGTCCGTAAATAATGTTTTTGATGGTTCCTAACTCAAAAATTGATGTTTCTCTGACAGGATGGTGCTATAATGGAGGGAAATGGAACATGAGGAGGTAAATGTTGTTGTGGAAAGAGATATGGGGGACCAAATAGCCTTGAAAAGATGCAGGTTGTACAAATTTTGGGCACTCAAAGGGATGAGGGCCCAAGTGAGGTTGCTAGAGTTGCTCGTGGACTACTGGGATCCAGACAGTGAAAGATTCAAACTTGATGGGCAACCATTGAGGATTGAAGTCGAGGATATATATTTCTTGACTGGGTTGTCACGTTGGGGTGAGGTGGTGAAACTAAAAACCCAGGGAGTTGGGAGCAGTATGAAAATAGAGGAGTACATAGACGCTCACTGTATAGCATGGACTGAGAAGGTCAGAAGTCAACTCCCCATCTGAGTGATAAACAATCTCAACCTCAAGATTGTTGTCCTCATTTTGACCAGGATCACAAGATCGGCTTCATTGCACTAGGCATCAAGGCCGCTCATGTTCTATTTTGTAGAGTGTTTGAGACCCATGGTGTATGATTGGTGCACCTCACTTCTGGCCAATATGAAGAGCCAGTTGACAGAATGCAAACAAGGTGGTAAGAGGAACTTTGGGTTTTCTTCCATCTTGTGTATCTTTTTCTTCGAGCGGGTTCCAGGTTTGGGAACTAGGGTTGAGATCATTCCTTGAGGACCTCATGATCTAGCCATGGCAATGTGGACCGAGGTAATGAGATGGCAGGGGGGAGGTAGGATGCCCACGCCCTACAATGGGGATTTATTTTACTAGTGGAGATGACAATTCATTTCTCTGGATGACTACCCCTATGTAGGGATCAACTTCAAAGGGGACCCTGACATGCCATTGCTACCAGGGACCGCCTACGGGGACATAGGTATGTCAAAGTTTTTAAATATTTCATTTTTTTGTATTTTTGTATAGTAAAACAAAAATATTTTTGGATTATTCTTAAGTACTAACTAGACACTTGTGTGACGCAAACATAGGTCCGCAACAGCTGGATGGGCTTCGATGACATTGTCGGAGGCACCGGGGAGGTGAGGCAGCAGGAGGAGAAGCAGAGAGAGTCCTTCAAAACGTGCATGGAAACCTATCTCATTTGACACATAGGATTCTGATGGTTCAAGTAGAGTATTTGTCGAAGGCCATGTAGTGGCAAGTGGTTGGAGTGCCCATAGCTTGGGTGTGACTCTTTCAACATCTCACAAACACCATAGGTTTTTATCATGACACACATCTGGCACCACAAGCGTAGATATCGTGGATTTTGTATTATCGGTTGTATATGTGTATTGAGGGTGTTGGCCCCAATTTTGTACTATAAACATCATAATTTTTGAAATATATATAAAACATGGATCTTCGGATTTACTTATATTACAATGTGTACATTGATGAGATTGTTTTCCTTTCTTTAGTTATGTGACAAATGCCAATCTAAAACGAAATTATCATAAGCATCGGATATATAATTAGAACTCAGAGGTATGTGATGATAAGTAATAAAATCAAACTATTGCTCTAAAAGACATACCCGTAGGAATTGTCGGAGTAAAGTAGGATCGCACACGTGATAACTATCATTCAACTGACATACTACTAACTGGGAATCCAGGCGAACTTTCAAAGAGAGAATACCATGTGAAATGAAATCACACAAAAGTTCTATAATGACGTTATATTCGGCCACATTATTCATGGATGTCCCTAGGCATACACCACCTAAAGACACCAGTAGAACCTCAGGTGAGTAAACCACCCAAGCAGTGGAAGCCAAGTTCTGTGTATGAAAATTGGCTCTGTCTATGAATCCTAAGTAGACCGAAGACTCCGTTGAAATATTCCAACCAAGGGAAAACTCGATAAGCAAGATGAAGAAAAAAAATAAAGGGAAATGATATATACACTAAATTACATTAGTATACAAAGAGTTACACCCAAGCTTGGGGCTCAAGCGTAATATATTTTCAAGTAGAGCCCATTCCTGGGCTTGGCCAACATGTTCCCTTCATAATATTCTAACTCATAGGCTCCTTTTTCTAAGACACGTCACACGATATAGGGACCATGCCACATGGGTTTGAACTTTCCTGCCCCAGTAGTTCTTTGGCTTGATCATATAAAAGGACTAAGTCACCCTCAGCGTACAACTGAGGACAGACAGACTTATCGTATTGGACCTTGACACATCTTTTATTCTCCTCGATAGTCGAGGAGGTGTCTCGACACTGCTCGTCAAGACTCTCTAGGTGTACGAGGCATCGCTCGAGATCGAAAGTGTCAGGGAGGAGCGCGACTGCCAATTTAAGAGAAGAGATTTCTCATTCAATAGGTAATATTGACTCCACACTATGTACTAGCTGGAAAGGAGAAAATCCAGTGGCAGTCTTGACCAAGGTTCAGTATGCCCAGAGTGCGAGATATAGCATAATATGCCAGTCAGATTTTCTCTGGCTGACAGTTTTCTGCAAAATGGTCTTGAGAGACTTTTTTACAGCCTCTGCCTGTCCATTTTCCTAGGGGTAGTAATGGGAAGAATGACCATGCTTAAATCCTAGCTTCAATGTTATCTCTTCCATCATTTCATTCTGAAAGTGACTACCATGATCAATGACAATCTCACTCGGGATACCAAACCTGGCAATAATTTGATTGAATACGAAGAAGGCTACAGTCTTCCCGTCGGATTTAGTTGTAGGCATGGCCTTGACCCACTTAGTAAAGTATTCTACGGCCATAATAATGTGTTGATTCCCCCCAGCTGAGGTTGGGTTGCAATCCACGAAGTCCACCCCCCACTTGGTGAAGGGACCGACGGTAATGACTGAGTGAAGAGGAGTTGGATGCAAGCGTATTTTCCGTGTGAACACCTGGCAGGGTTGACACTTCTTAACTGTTTCAACACAATCTTTAAAGATAGATGGCTAGAAATAACCGGCTCACAAAATTTTATGGGTTGTTGCAAGCCCAGATAGATGAACCACCACAAGCCCCACTGTGGTAATAATTTAGAACTGACTCATCTTCTTTGTGAGTTAAACAATGATGCAGGATATTGTCTATTCCTCGATGATACAAAGTGTCATCGGCAATAATTTAATTCTTGTCTTGGTATCATACACATCATCGGTCATCTCGCAAGAGATGCTGAGGGAACTTCAAAGTTTGAAGATAGAGAACAATGTCTCCATACTAGGGATCGGATGACGAGACAAGGAAAATGTGGTCATCCACAAATGAATCAACATGGATGACATCCTCATCCAATCATGGTAAGTCGTATATTAACTCCACAAAGACTAGTGATTTCTTGGATTTTGCAGAAGTGAAATTGAGATCAAATTCTTGTAAAATAAAAATCCATTTATTATATTTTCCCCCTATGATATGCCTGGTAAGGACGTATTGAAATGGATTGACATTGACAACCACAGTAGTCTTGAAAAGCAATATATAATGGTGTAATCATTGGACTGCATGAATGGCAACCAAATATAGCTTTTCAACATGAGAATAATTGAGCTTAGGACTGACTAAGTTTTGACTAAGATAGTAGATGACGTGCTCGTGAAGTTCATCATCCTCCTGAACCAAAACCATACCAATCATCTCTTCGGACGCGGTGACATAAAGCAATTAATCCTTACTGTAGTTAGGAGACTTTAGCAGAGGCATCGATACCAAGTCTTTCTTCAAAGAATATAAGGATTCCTGGGCTCTCTCATCCCATATAAAAGGGGTGTCCTTCTTCAAAAGACGCATGAAACCCTTAGTAATATTGGCATAGTTTACTATAAACCAACGTAAAAAGTTATCTTTCCCCTGTAAACCTTGAAGTTGTCGAATAGTGCACGGGGGAGGCAACCAAAGTATTTCCTCAACCATTAACGTATCTACCATGATACCAGTCTCAGAGGCTAAAAATCCCAAAAGATGATGAGACCTAACACAAAAGATGCATTTATGAGGCTTTAACTGGATTCTATAATGATGACATCTTTTAAAAACTAGTCGAAGGTGCTTAGAGTGATCCACTCTCTTATGAGAGTGAGCAGCAAGATCATAAAGATAAGCTTCTACTATATGCTTAAGATCATGGAATGCAAAGGTCATAGCACGTTGGAAGGCTGCTCCGACATTTTTAAGGACGAAAGGCATCTTTTGGTATGCAAAATTACCCCAAGGATAAATAAATGTAGTCTTGTGTTGATCCTCAGGTTTAATTTGAATTTGGTTATACCCTGAAAATCCATTCATGAAAGAAAACACTTCTCTTCCCGCACACTCGTCGAGAATCTGATCAATGAAAGGTGTTGAGAAGTTGTCTTTAGGACATGCTTTGTTTAGGTCATGAAATTCTATGCATACATGGATGGTTCTTTTCTTCTTATTCACAGGAACATGATTGGATACCCATTCAGTCAAGGGAATCGGGTAGATGAAGCCAACATTAAGCAATTTCTCTAATTATGCCTTAATAGCAGGGGCCTTCTAAGGATTGATAGCTCTAAGACATTGTCGAACAGGCTTAGCATCTAGATAAGTTATAATCTCATGCTCAACAATTCAAGGGTCGATTCCTGACATCTCTTCATACGATCAAGCAAATAAATCTCGAAATTCTTTGAAGAGTTCGGTGTAGATCAGGATTTCTTCTAGCAAACAATATGCACCGATATGTACATTTTCAATCTTGCCAGGGGTATGAGAGATATCGATCATGATGGTAGGAGAGATACTCTCCATATTTCCTTCAGCATAAATGTTGTTTGTATCAAGTGGAACTGTGATGTGACCGACTATCTCACTCAAAGTAGATCGAAATTCATCTTGCTCAATTCTGGCAAGGTCTGGGAGAAAATAAGAGCGATGATGCATATCGTCCCAAGCTTTGTCAGAACATTTCATGGCCTCGATGATGGATTTTTCCGAGGGAAAAGTCTCATTGAGGAAGTCATATGAGAAAGACAATGAGGTGGCCCACATGGGCTTAAGAGCAGGTTCCTCCACATCCGTCAGTGAGGTACTACAATCGGGGTTAGTGGAAGAGTCAAGAATAGGTTGATATGCTATCTCTGCTACCAATAGTGGCATGGCCATTCCAACATGCGACTAACCTTCACAAGACAAATTCGAGGAAGGTAGGGTCCAAGGATCGTTAAAATAGGAAGTGCGGAAAGGAATGGACCTCTCTGACGAAACGGGCCTACTGGACATGGTGTAAACATGGTGAATCAGTGCCATGAAGCCAAAGGTACCCATAAGGGATGAATACATTATGACACCGATATTCTCAGTTGTTGACTGAGAATTGTTGACCATGGGGATCAACTGTCCAATAGATTTATTGGGGCTATCATACGCAAAGGATAATTGATCAATCATCACAATCTTTCCATGGTGAGGAAAACAAAGAGTATGGAAGACGTACGATATGACGATAGTCATAGCATAATTTCAATTGTGTCCTAGTAACAAGTTACAATCGAGGGGTGCATCAACCACCTCAACATCCACCTCTACCATCTTCCCACCTAACTGGACCAGAAAGGTAGGAAGAATACCGTGAGGGCCAAAGAAATGACAGTCAAAAGCAGTCAACATGGTCGGAGATTGAGAAAGAGTCGAAGAGCCGAGAGCTTTCCAAAAGATCAGGGACATCACACATGTAGTAGTACCTTCATCAACAACCATGCATTTTATGGTATACTTCGAGTAACCCACATGGATTTGGAATGCCACATGGTAAGGAAAGTGAGGCTTCACATCTATGACGTCAAACGTGATAAATTTTGAGCCACTAGGATCTAGAGCTCCAAACATAGATAGAAATGCATTCCTCTGTGAAGGACATGTCTGGAGTACCTCCAGAACCGACATCCCACAAGGGGTTTGACCCAGGTCCTCAACAATAGAGCAATTTTGGGTGGCTTGAGCATTTGGATTGTGGGTATAGCACTTGAGTACTCCTTTTGGAATACGAGGCGGTGGATCTAGTTTTTCAATCTACAAAGGCATCTTCGGAGGAGGTGTTTTAGGATAAATCCGTAAGTGCGGACACAAACCGATCTCCCCAGATCCACCTGGATCTGGAACAAACAGTGACAGAATACTACTCTTTCCCTAGTTCTAAAGTGTTGAATGGACAAGAGAAGAAGGAGGATGTACTTACT
>ML784809.1:321862-334596 GCA_009831015.1 Picea engelmannii
TTAAGAATCATTTCCGCACCCTGACCTTTAACACAGTGCGGAAGGTCCGCAGTCAGACTGAATGCAGCCTGCGGAAACAAAGTACTTCCGCAAGGCAATATATGTGCAGCCTGCGTACTGTCTCCAAAAGAGTGATTTTGAGAGATTGACAAGTGTAACTTTCTTCATGAAAATGATCTTAAAGAAGAGCTAGATCTTCTATCACCATGTCATTATCATGTCATCATCTTGATAACCAAAAATGAGGATAACAGGAGGAGGAGGATATTATAGACTAGGTACATCCTGTGAGGAACTGTAATCGTGAGACTGGGTAGCTACATCAACTAGAGAATTGACCATATTGATATAAAAATGGTCACCGTATTGTGGCGATGGGTTTTGACTCCCACCAGCTACATTTTCAGCATTTGAGGAGCTCGAGGCCAAGTGTTGGTTATGTGGGAAAGGATTCGTTAGCACGATGGGTGGTAGAGATAATAGCCTCACAACTTCCGCAAGTTTGGGGCATAAATGAGTAAGGTGATCATGTGTAAAAAGATTACAGGGAAATTTCACCTTACGCCTTTCTTTCTTACCATCACCAACATTTTTATTCGTCCTGTCATTATTACCATTGTCCTTGGGTTTATTATTATTCCTCCCACCCTTACGATTATTATTACATCCATTCTTCTTATTCCCACCTGGTTGTTGTTTACCATTTAGTTTGGTCGACGATTGCACGGAATGTACATCCGCTAACCAAGTGGGATTGGAAGACACAAACCAAGATGGCCCTCCAGCAAACTAGTTTAGAGACAACTCTTTCAAATGTCTTGTCACCAAGTCTGTGGATTTCACATTGGTGGAGCCTACAATTCCATCAGCATGAGGTCTAGGATTTTGTATAGGGTCATAGTTTGACCTCAGTGCATCAGGAATAATCTGGTATAACATCCCAGAATGAGTGTATATAAGATCTAACTGTTGGGCTTTGAATATTTCTTCTTCCTCAGATGTAACCACAGATGTAGCAACATCTTGTGAAATAGGAGGTTGTAGAGACTTAAGGAACCACTCTAACAGGAATTTCGGAGGTATGCAGGTCTTGATCAACCTCTTTTGTCTACGCCACTCCTGGATGTGATCTGAGATATGAATGGTCATGTCCTGGCGTAAGGTTGACAAAAGTTCTAGGTCAGCATCGTAACGAACTGGCAATTGGAAGTGGTTAAGGAAGACTATCACCATATGGCTAAAGGTCTCGTATGCCCCCCTAAGTATCTTGATATACCATTTCGAGGAAACCCCAATAAGGGTGCATTGAAATAATCTTAACCAAATGGAATCATCATTAATGGAATTCAAAGAGCACCATAGGTGAAAGGTGGTGATGTGATCACCAGGATCCTCGCCATTCTCACCTTCAAATTTCAGAATGTCTGAAGGAAGCTTGGTGGGAATTATGGGCCATGTAGGATCATGACACACAAGGTCATTCATCAACTTAGACAAGTCTGGCAGATTGAGCGTTTCCAGAAAAGGGAGACGGGGTGGCAGCATTTGGCCCCAAGCTCCCTGGAAAGATTGTGTTTGGGGAATCGCATCCCATCCAAGGTTCTGGTAAGCACCATGGCCCTGTCCAGGATTATAATACCCTCCTCCAAGATGATTCATAAGAGGTTGGTTAGGAATCATTCCAGTAGGAATGTTCTTATGGGGATTATAAAAATTCCCCCTAGCCAGAGTGGCTTCGATTTGGGGGTTGCCCAAGGTGTGAAACTAACCTCCTCCAGGTGTGAATCTAGAGGATAAAGGTGGTTTCTTCATGCCAAACATATTGGTCAGAATCAACACTAAGGAGGTGAGGGTATAGGACAAAACTTGAGTGAAATCTTGTCCGCCAGGTTGGTTTCTCCACCCATAAGAAATAGGATTAGACCCGAGGTTAAAAGAAGGAATGCCTCCCATAGTAGGAATTGTGTGAGGGATATGAGAGCCACCAAACAAGAATGATTTATAAGGAGGAGTTGTGCCCCCAAGTCCAATGCTAGAATTAGGGCCAGAAACTCGGATGGAGTTTGAAAACTGCAAAGTAAAATTTGGCATACCATAGGAAAAAGGACTAGAGACCATGGGGATGGAATGAACATTATAGCCCGGTGAGTGACCAAGAGACCCAAATGGGTTCGTGGAAATAGGTTGATCATTCACTATAGGATGGGAAGTAGTGATGATAGGTGCCTCTGGCACTATAACCATTGTGGTTGCAGAAGTCGAAGGGGTGCCATTAACTATAGTAGGTGTGGGAGTCAAGGGGCTCCCAGTATTTTGATGACTCGGTTGAATACTCATCCTTGTAGAATCACAAGTCTGATTAGTGGAGGTCTGTGTACCACATCTAATAAATCTACGCCTTTTAGAAGGAAAAGACTCGAAATCCGATGGTAAATGTAACAAGAGGAGAGACCGGTAGGGAAGCTGGTCAAACTCCATAGTGACTTAAGACTCAAGATATAAAAACAAATCCTAAGGCCAAGTAGTAATCAAAGATAACACCAAAAATAATCAAACGACCAATACGCATGCAAACAGGATAAAGTGGTTGAAAGGGGCCTCCCTCCCTAAAGTAGGTATGTCTCTCCCAAGAGGGGCCTGAGACTCCCTACTAAAGATAGGAGGTAGTAGAATCAGTTATAAGGGCCCTCATGCGCTTAACAACCAATCAGTTAGATCCCCCCAAAGAGGTAATCCTCCATAAAGGTTGTGTGTTGTTTGATCCTTATCTAACCCAGGGTACCTGCACAATAACCCCTGCAAGTAACCTATGTGTTACTTAAGTCAAGCAACTAATAAACCACAATATAACCGATGCGCAGGCGAACAGTCGTAAGTCAGGTCCATTGTATCGGCAGGGTAGAAAAGCCCAAAACCTTGAAAGCACCACCTCTCACGGAGGTAAGGGCACTAGCAAGATCCCCAGATATGAATAGATCCCCAGAAATATCTCTGACGCTAGGAAGGTATCAGGGGGATATCCCTTCAATTGACTTCACGCAACCTCGTGTTTAACTCCGATGTAAGCAGAGGCTCCTAATATTACCTATTATATAATGGATTTCTCCACTCCCTTAGTTAGACACATATGTTGATTTAATAGCCTTGGAGAAGTTTACTCACAAAATCCTATTCCAAAGCACTAAATCCTAGGCTAGTTTTTGCACCCTAGAAAATAAAATTGTTACTAATCAATTTTAAATTATAGTGTTAATTTTAATGGCCATGCTGACTCAAAAGGTGCAGTCATGAAACTAGTGATGTTATGAATCAGCAAGTAAAGTAAATATGAATACAATGCAAAGTCCTAACTTCAATTTTCAATGAATGATATGCTTCTTTTAAAAAATGCAATTCTCAATTCAATTATGCAATTCTTAATAAAATTGGAATCTTTCTTTACATGCACTAAGATAAATGACAAAGACTCAAAAGATCGAAATGCCAATCAATGTAAAATGCCTAATATTTTTGTATTTTCAATATAAGAAAAAATGAAAATGCATGGATTGAACAACAACTTGATATATAAAGACTCTATTGTGTATAGAAAGAGACAACTCAAGTAGGATACCAAGGAGAAAAACACACTGCCCAATGTACAAGGACAATCAAAATGAAAATATAATGAGAAAGGCACCGCCCAAAAATTCAACCAAAGACAGGTTTCATGCCATCCCACGGACACTTAACAGTCACTACAGAGACCCAAGAAGACTCAGCAATCATCAAAACCTACCCAGCAACCACCAAACCCAGAAATCAAGCAAAAGAGGTTGATGTACATGACTGTTCAAGGGGAAAATGTGTATGTACACAACTTGCAGAAGGACAACACATGTATATACACGACTGTCAAGAAAAAAACCATGTATATGTGTTGAAAACACAACTAGGCTAAGGAGAAGGCTGAAAGACTCAGACCCAGAGTGAACATAGGCTGTCAATCAATGATACGACAAGAAATGAAAAATGAACTAGAGCAATCTAAGGAGAAAAACACTCCAAACCCCGAAAAAAGAAGATTCAATCCCCAATATGGTCGCCAATTCTGTTATGAGGAAAATCTCTCTATGGCTAGGGGCAAACCACAATAGATGAAAATGACTGCAGAAATCAACTATATTCTCAAGTATGATATATAAATAAATATGCTATCAAGACAATATAAAAGGCCTACCTCGTCTGTATGTTCGATGAAGACCATCATTGAGAACTTTACTCAAAGCAATATACCTGCAACTAGTCCTCAACAACCAAGAAAAGCAAGCATATGGTGATAATATATGATGTTATCACATTCAATAGCATAATATATTAACATTCATAACAAATACACCCATGGAATAATAATTCAAATATTTGCAAGATATCAATTGGACGAGAAAAGATTATTTCTATTAAGATGTAATCAGCTGATGTGAATAAGTTACAAACTTCTGTGTCGGCAGGGTTCGAAACTGAGAAACTAAGTTCCTTCCATCTGGGCCTCCACCACTTCAATCCTCCACCAAATTCAATCTCATGTAAGAGAGATAATGGAGTTCTCACTCAATAAGGGAAGAGCTTGGGGGCTGAACATTGTGTTCATACTTAAAGGACAAAGGGATGCAGACTCAATGTGAAGTGAATAATTGCTCCGGAGTAACTTTTCTCTTAAAGTTGAATTATTTTTCCTCTTTTCCATAGCTCAGAATTGGCCCATTTATAGTGTTCAAGTGGAACTGAAGGGCTGATTCAGAACTTTTCTAGTATATGGAAGGACAAAGATCATTGATCTCCTGTCGTGACATGGAAACCCGACACCATTTTTTGATTTTAGGAACAAATCCCAATGTATGTGGGCTATAGTGGTGCAACCTGCATATATGCATGTTGTATAATAGGCAAGGTGCGTATATGTGGAAAAAATGTATTTTTATCTCTAGGATTTGCAAAAAGGAATGACAAGTCTACATAGGGAAATGGAAAAATGCCTTCTATGCAAGATTGCATAGGGTGAGGCAAATCTTGCTATAACAGTTACACAAGAACCAGCTTCCCTGGATGCAGTAATTAAAAATCCTTTCCTTGTCATCAATGGAGATGTTGCAACTCAAGAAGAAAAGGAAAAAATTGAACCTTCTCAGAGGAATAGGGATAGACCTATCACAGAGGCTGCTTCTACACAAGAACCAACAACACCCGAAGATGAAGATACCCAATTTGAGAAGGGACAGAGCATAATGACAGACCCCAATGTTGAGATAATAATTTTTGAAGTCCATAAGTGGAAACAGCTGCCCACATCACTCTAAGAAGGGTGATTTCTACTTAGGAACATAGAAAAGTTATTCAAGATTTGAGAGAAAGATGGGTAGAGGAATTAGCATTCCAGGAGCAAAGAAAAGAGAAGATCAAGAGAATGAGTAAGAGGTTGGAATAATTATAAGATCAAGTCAAAACCCTTGAAGATCAAGTCAAAACTATGGAAGACACAAAAATGAAAGTCTGCAACCTCGCACGGGAACTGGTAAGTTGCAAAAACCCATCTCCTGCCTATCCAGTGTTTCTACAAGAGCAATTGTTATTGTTTCAATTAATGGCTATAAAAGAAGACATGAATTTTAGTTTTGGTATCACCATTTCCTTCCTAAATACCTTCTCCCAGAGCAGTCTTGTGGACCAACACTTGCTCTATGAGTTTTAGTTACATGAATATGTTATGTTTGGGGAAATGAGATTCAATTTATCCCATTTTGTTGGACATATTTAGTTGAGGGCCTTCACTTCATTTGTTAGCAACTACGCAAAATGGAAGGAATCCCATGAGGCTATATGGAAAACTTGGGCCAAGAAGTTGTTGTGGGTCAGGGGGAAGCTACCACTGTTGCCAACATAATTAAAGGGCATAATCGGTTTCTAAGTTCAGATGAACAAGCTACTACTCTGATTGGGATTCAACTACTTATTTTGGATATCTGCCCCAAATGTATTAATATGCAGTTGAAGGATGCCCTGGATGGAAGTCGGTTGAGATGGGAAATCTCTGATGAGTTGTTGAAAAGAAGATATCCACATGGGTACTCGAAATTTAGCCACACCTTACAAAGAGTGAATAAGTTTATGGAGTGCATGACAAAGTGTGGATCCAGTTGGCTCACCCTTGATCCGAAAAGATCTTTTAATGATTGTGGTTGAGTTATTAATTGCATGTGTTCATTAACCATTTAAGAAGATGAATGAAAGAAGATGAATTTAATGAGGAAACATAGCAGCCAAAAGAAAATATACAGATCTGAACTCAAGCAATAAGAACAGGAAACCATTACAAGAGAAGTGATAAGGGAATTCGGCACAAAATTGCCTACGTCTTTGGGGCTTTGTCTAAGTGGGGGAGGCTTCTTTATTTATTCTTCAATGCTTGCAAAGTATAGAAAAATTATAGAAAATGGATCTCATACTGGTCTCACTATGTTAGTCTCAACTTCAGAAATCCAACACAACTGACGGCACTGAAAAAGACTAAGTGTAGCTCCCAGAAATGGCTCGCAAGCGTCTGCTCCTCAACAGCTTCTCTGCATAAAAATGGCTTTGGCTTGGCTTTCCTTTAGCATAACTCTGATATGACTATCCTTCATGGCCTCAAATAGGCCTGGTTTATATATATCTAGAGTTGGTTATCATTCCCCAACTTCCTCCCAAAATCTGGGCTCAAAAAGAGTTCAATATCTCCCAATAATGGCCAAAATCCACTATTACAGGCTTAAAAACAATAAAAAATCCAAACGGTATAGTTAAAAACCCACTTTGGTTTAATTATAGGGCTTATCCCCTTTAACTCTGTGTGTGCCCCTCTAAATAAGGTCACATGCAGCTTCATATGGTCGAGCGCTAGCCCTTTGGGTTGCACACTAGCCTTGAATAGGCTCCAGCCCCTAGCCTTTGGGCGTATTCCATGGAACCTTCGGTTAAGAGCTACACCTTTGCACCTTTATATGGATAAACCCTTGGTCTTCTAGGATCCCCTGAGATCTGAGGGCTACCAAAAATCATGCATTTTTTGATTTTATGGGTGGCAGTTATACCATGTGTTGCGCCCCTTTCGTTGACCGGTGGTCGCATGAATCAAACAAACCACGGGTAGAAAACCATGGGTTGGGGCTTAGCCCCAGCCCCACTTTCCGCCACCATACAATACATTGCATTTTAAAATAAAATATTGTGGATGCATATAACAATGAACATGTACGGTGCATTAGAATTTGGTCATATGTTAAGGCGCGAAACTCTGTGGAGAGGTTCAGTGTTTGATTCCTACTAAATCCAAAAATTTTGCACACAACCAATGGGTGCCACATGGCAGCCCATGTCTGGGCCACATGGAACCCCACCATTTTTTGATTTGCAATGCCATGTGTTAACATGCTATTGGTCCCATCATTGTCCAGTCACCCCATTGTTGTGCTGCCACATGTCAATATGCTTACATCAGCATGGTGATGTCATGTTGACGTCAGCATTGACTTTTTGCCAATTTGACTGTTGACTTCTTAGCGGTTTGGGAATCTGATCAGAGTGTGATAACTCTCGCATACGGAGCCCATTTGAGAAAGTAAATATATGGAAATAATCAACGTGATGAGATGGTCACAATGGAATTGGTTTTGTCTGATTCCGAGAACTTTCAGTTTTGAGCCTTTTTTAGCCCTGTTAGGCTCCTCGATCCGATTATGGATCAACCCTTGGGTATAGATTCCCTCTTATTTGGCACCCTACAAGACAATATCAAAGGCAGTATCAGGTTCATAATGAGAAATATTATTGGATGGACGTGTTGATGAGTAATGGGTATGTAGGCGTTAGGGAGGATATTGTTGGGGTGTACAACCTTACTACACTACATATACAAGAGGAGGTTGAGGAATAATACCGATGGGATTCATGAGGACATGCAATTGCTTCAGTTGGGAGGAGATGTTGAGTCATGGGAATGACACCTTTTTTCCTTCATTTTGTTACTTATCTCATACCTTTTTTCCTTTCTATTTGCACCTTTCCCATAATTACCATGGTCCAAGACTTGCCTTTTTTCCACTAGTATGTTAAGCCATTTGATGTGTTTATTCTTTAATATTTGCTTGCATTTATGGAAGGATGATGTTTGTGTTGGGTAGATACTGATTAATTGTTAAAGAACCTTGCATAATGATCAGTTGTTGCTACTCCGAGGTGTTGCTACTCCAAGGCGCTGCTACTCTGAGATGCTACTACTCCAAGGTGCTTCTACTACAAGGTGTTACTACTCCAAGGCATTTCTACTCTGAGGTGTTACTACTCCAAGGTGTTGTTACTCCAAGATGCCACGATTATGGAATGTTGTTACCACTGAAGGATCACTGCATGATGATGACTAGACCATTAACCCGTGGACCCGTATGTTAAGGTTGATGTATTTGATAATGTGGCTTCCCTTAAAGTTGCAACTATTATATGTTTTGAACATAGGATGTTCACCCATATAACAAGATAGTTCGACTGACTATTTCTCTAAAAATCATGTATATAAGTTGTAATCGGTTACAATAATATTTCATATCCTTTGTATCTTCTTAATCAATAAGACATCAAACAACTTGAGAATCTAAATATTCTCAAGTCTATTCATAATTGTAATATTTCTAATATTAGAAGAGGAAAGGGAAATTTTAAAAGGAAAAGGCATTCTTGCTCCAGGTTAGGCTAGTTTTTGGAGAATAGAGGGAAGTCGATGAACTTCATGTGTAACATCAATTGTATCCACACCTCTTCATTGAATAATAAATATATGGAAAGTTGTGGCATTAATTTATGAGTGCTTAAAGTTGTAGTTTCTATATTCTTTCACCCCTACTAAGGAGGAAGGTCCCTCCTCTTTAGCAAGTTTTTTGTTCATGTATTATTAGTTAGATCATCATAACTAGATTGTCTTGTTATTGTGTTCCTTAGTTCAATTCCTGGTGTAGATAGTTGATGTGAATGAATTATTCTAGTTATAGTTGTCACAGTTGGTTTGTTATTGGTGTGTTCATTTCAATTCGGTATAAGTGCATTTTGGTTTTCTTCAACAAGAGTTCATTTTTGTTTGCAAGGGCATGCTTTAATCCATTCCAGAAAGTGTTCTATTTTATTTCAGCGAGTGTTCATTTATTATGTATGACTGTATTCTTAATTCGATTTCATCAAATGCTTTATTTCAATTCTGTATGCGTGATCTTTCAGTTAATTGTTGCAATGGTTTCAATTTCAATTATGTAGAGTGTTTTCTGATTAGCTGCAATGAGGGTGTGTTTTCTTTACAGAAGAAAGATAGTTGTCATATGTCTTCTTTATTTTTAGTAGTGCTTTTATGATTTCATGAGTAGTGAAGTGATTAGCAATTGGTTTTAAAGAAGGATGATTGAATTTCCTTTGAGCATATTAATTGGTTGTATCTTAACTTGATATAAGGATTTAGTTTGTTCATAACAATTGTGCAAAGAATGTGTGATTAGTGTGTTTCATTTATCATAAAGTGTTAGGAAAATTCTTTATCTACATAAACATTGCATAATAATCTTGTAATAAAAATACTTACCCTAGGTTGACAATTGAATGTATTATATTAATTAATTAGACAATTAATCACACCAACAACTGTTGCAGAGCGAGATTTATTGAAGGGACCTAGAGGGAGGTACATCATGTCACTTTACATGTTGATCAAGATCTTATTACATGATAAAGGCATGTTGACCATGGAATCAGACAGCTAGATCACTCTGCGTGCATGGGGGAGATGGGGGAAGCACTAAGGAAGATCTGAGATATGGAGAAGGCTCTGGAGAGTAGCCAGAAGAAGGAAGCAATGGACCCCATCATGATGGATCATGAACAGACCAGGGAGATCATAAGGAAAGTGGGTGTAACATGCAGTGGACAACCCTAGCAGTATAAGATGAGTAGTAAGAAGAGGGTAGTATCTGAGAGAGAGGGCTTGGAAATTGATGAGGAAGAGGTAGAGGACCTTCGTGCCATGGGGAAGATTGAGGATATCTTACACGCCACATATGAGAGGAAAACTAGAGGTCATGGGTCTGGCGTAGAAGAAGGCTCTTCATTCCAGATCTGAATTAGTTTGGAACCCACAACCCCATGTGCGACTATGACATCTAAAGAATAAAAACCGTTTAACCAACATGTGATTAGTGGTGGAAGAATTTTTACAGGACATGGGTCCAACAACATAAGTGCAAGTTCAGCAAGTAGCAGTCAGGTATCTACACCGCGCGAAGGTGGTAATTCAAAAAAATTCACTATGGTAGGACAAGATCCAACTATTAGGTTACCAGAGTTCTGAGGGGATGGTTTAGGTGATCCAGAAAATCATTTGTTCATCTATGAGAAGATATGGGCAGCAAATCAGATTACAAATGAAGATACAAAGATCACACAGTTGGAAATCACATCCAAATACCATGCACTAGATTGGTACATGGGTCTTGCAGTAAATAACCCGACAGGGACACCTACAATTGTTGCAGAGGTGAAGAGGTAGTTGATCAATGAATTTTAGAAGCCAAGCTCAGAAGACTAGTTTATGAATGAAATGATAGAGATTAAGCAGAAACCAGGAGAATCAGTCTAGGAAGTGGACCAAAAGTTCAAGAGGATAAAAGGTAAGTTAAAGTAAAATATTTTTTTGTTGTTTGTTAGTTTATCCGTGACATGTGGGACTAACCTGTGTCTAAGAAACTATGACTCAGGGGAATCTAAACCGTCAAAATCACTAGGGGATCGCACCCAGCTTGAGCCACGCCAGCCCTTAACATGGATAGATTTTTGTCCCTGTAGTTTTTAAACTGGTGACTTAAAATCATGGAGCATATTAATAGCACACTCTGTCACCGACTGTCCTACACCTCGGGGAAAAGCTAAAGTAAAATATTATTGATACACAACATAGACATTTGTTTGTTAATTTTTTGTTTCCCCACTTGAAGTATCCTTTGAGACAACAAAATTTCCAAAGTCAGGTTGAGGCTTTGCAAGTAGCCTTACAACTAGATAAAAAATAGTACAAGCATACAGATCCATCTATGGAGGAGATGAAGCAAGATTTGAAGAACCTAACATTCCAGTTGAACCAAAATAAAGGAAAGGAGAAAAGAGAATATGTCTGGTGTACAATGTGCAGGACAAAAGGCCATCACAAGAATGAGTGTCCATTATTTGAGCAATATATAGGAGGGGGTATGCCAAACCCTTTATCATCAGAAGGACCATGGTGTGAGATCTTTAAAGTACATGGGCATGATCCTTATCATTTCCCCCTAATGTAGAAGTATCAAACAGTACCGAAGAGCACATTTTGTAACTTTTATAAGTTAGTTCGACATGAAGACAAAGATTGTATAACTTTGGAGATGATAAAAAAAAGGTTTCAGATACATATAGGGTACAAGGTGAGCACATAACAGAACAACCTGCGCAGCAATCGTAGTATCACAATGTGCAACAACCATATTATAACCCCATGCAACAACCCCAGTATAATACATGTTAGCAAAGCACTGGCATTTTTGAAAAAATGATGCCTAATCTTGTAGGGAACATTTGACTAGCTTCCCAGGCTCCAAATGCAGATTTGAAAGAACCATTGGAAAGCTTAGGATTTGTAGATGTCGATTGACTATTTAAGCATGCAAAACAGACTCTCCATGACTGAGAAATTTTATTTTTCCTAAGGCAGTTTATTTCTGGAAAACCTGCCTTTTCAGTGGTTTAGGCGAACAGGACGACTGTTCATTAACCACCGAAAGCCATGTCTTCGGTAGTTAATCCACCCAGAAGTCTTATATGTTAACCACTAAAAGCCTGTAATGACCAGAACACTTGAAATTTCGCCCAGATCAGGAATTTTCGAATCAGAATGAGATGAAACCTCTTGGAATAGATAGGTGGTGAATTATCAAGTCAGATCTAATGGTTACTTTGATGGATAAGGCAAAGAAGAGGTGTTTTAATCAATTTTGGTACATTTTTCAAAGGCAAAAATATAGGGTTTTTTCTCAACTAAACAGATTCAAATTTACCTCTCTTGGAGAGTCAGCATTCAGCCTTGGGAGGCTATTCTGCACTACACTAGCACTCAACAAGAGAGAAGGACCAGAAAATCTGGGATTGACCTCACTTTTTGGGATCATCCCACATCTTTTGCAATCAGATTTTGATTTACTATTTTTAGCTTATTTGATCCATGTTTTCAGGATCTCAGAACTGTTTTGTAAATCTATAAAGCTAAGGTTAGAAGATGAACCAATGGGTTTGATTTTGAGTTCTAGATGCTATTGTTTTGTAACAAGACACTTTCTTTAATATATCAGCCAGCAAGCTTCTTTCTTTGTTACTGTCAAACCTTCTTTTATCTATCTCTATGCTTATGAGTGGAATTAATTCTTTTGTCTCTGTTTAATGACCCTGGTAACTGTCATCTTACTTTTGGTTATTAAGCAAGAATCACAAGCATCCTTGGCTAGTTTGTTGACCCATCCAATATATATGGTTTTATATATGTTCTGGTTGATTGATTAGTTTTCTCATCCACCTATTATTCAAACCTATCTGACAATAGCTCTTGAAGGCCTTGTGTTGCATGATTATAGTTAAGACTGTCTTGAGAATATAACTCAGAGTTT
>ML784809.1:334774-366523 GCA_009831015.1 Picea engelmannii
TAGACAAAGTCTGGACATCATTTGGTTGTAATCATCTATCTGGCGACTCCATGAAGGACGAATTCGGTGGTGACTCCACTGTTCTGAAATCCGTTGGCGACCTCACTGGTATGAAATGGAAAAGATCTTAGCTAAGAGGTATGCTTTCTATGATTTTTCAGATATAGCTAGTTTTCCACATCCAGTGCCGACTATAATTGAATGGGATGATTATCTTCCGAGATTCAGAGGAAGCAAGAATGATCATCCCAGTGAGCACTTATTCAATTTTCATAAGTGCATGCTTGAACATGGCTTTGTTCACAAGGATGTTTTAATCAAGTTGTTCAAATTTTCTTTAGAAGAAAATGCTCGTGAATGGTGTCAATCCCTTCCTACTGTTAGTATCCATTCTCTAAAGGATTTTCATGTGGCTTTCAATTCATATTACGAGAAGATTTACTCAGCTGATCTTTTTTTTGATAACTATTGTAAAGAATCTGCATTTCACATGCAGCATTCAGTTAGTATTCCTTCTGATTGTGAAGATGTTGGGATGTTGGTGATAGTCATATTGTAGACACATTTGTCATTGATTCAAATGTCTCTTATATTTTTGACTATGGGATTAAGGATGCCACAGATTTAGATAAAGAAGAACTTGTTGCTCACAATCTTTATCGATTTTCTAATATTCCTCAAGATGATACGCTTTCACATGAACATGAAGTAGAAGTAAATAATCCAAAGGTTGAAAGTTCTCTTGCTACAGTTATTCCTGATTATTATATATCTAAAGATCTAATTGCTCTAGATATAAATCACATGGATCAATTGTCTTATATTTAGATGGAATCTGAAATTAGTAAAAGTAGCTTACAACAACTTTCAGATTTGCAGACGGATGGAATTGTCAGGAATTGTGAGAAACAGAATTTGCAGAAATCATTTAATCTCTAGCTAGAACAGCAAGAGGACTATCAAAGAAGTCATCTATTTTGCAGCAGAGGGAAGAATATGCATGATTGGACATTTTCTCTGAATTGTGATTCTAGTTTTAAAGATCCAGTGGCAGTATTTTTGGAATCATATCTTTCACATTCCCTAAAAATTTCAGATTTCATCATGTCATCAATTTTTAGAGATGAGTATGATTTTCTGAAGAAATATTTATGGTTGTTGTTATGGTTTTATAATTATATATTGATCAGTAGCATAAATGAGGTTCCTTCATTCATCAAGTTGCTTGAATGCTTGATGTGGAAATATGATTTTACTTAACCAAGTTGAAGATTGGGTTAATATAGGAGTAGGCAGAAGAATAAGCTCACCATCCGAGCAGGAAGATTCATTTTCAATTGTTTTTCAGTTGTCTCCAATAAAGTAGAGCAAGGTAGACTAGCAAGGTAGGCTACAGGTAGGATTCTCATGGGTTTCACACGTAGAAGGAAACATATGATTTACTGCTCCGCCTCAAAATCTAGATTCAATGTGCCTCAGAGATACTTCCTTCATTTCTATTTTTGTGGGTGCGATATGGAAAACGTTTTCTATTGGCACGCACATCATTCTTCGCTTGCACCAAAACTCTACCCCTGTCATCAGAGTCCATGAGGTATTCGAGTGTTTCCAGTCAGATGGCAGGAAGTGCAGACTCACTGTCATTTGCAAAACCCTTTTTCATCCTGGCAAAACATAGTCAGGAGGCATGGAAGACTGTGTTCATGTTGTTGTTGATGGAGGCACAAGTTCTGAGACGACTGTATGAGACCATGTATGTGTTTAATTTATCAAACACGTAGGCAAAAAGCCATCTTCCAGATCAAGCCACAAGTCGACACATAGCCCAAGCCATATGTCAATCTATATGCCACGTAGCAGAGTAAATCCACATACAAATGCAAGTGCCAGCTCCATTCTTTTCATCAATTGAAAGGTGACCGAAATTTTGCAGATGGCGTTTTAAAATTCGATTGCTGGTAGATTTTGTTTCTTAAGTTACCAAGGAGAAATGGATGCTGGCGTTGGTGAGCTCTGATGCACTCAAGAACGATACTGTTATTTCCTCTGTCGATCTCCCTCAGGGTTTACAGCTGTTGAATCCATCATGGAAATCTCACTTTCTCTTCCACATTTTCTCAGCAGAGTCACTTGTTCCCAGGCATGAGCTATCATTCTCGGATATACTATGGAAAGGCACATTGTTTCCAAGTTGATTGGTTCATCCCCAGGATATGTAGGCTACACTGAAGGAGGGAAATTAACCGAAGTTGTTAGGAGATGCCCTTATACGGTTGTCCTTTTCGATGAAATTGAAAAGGCTCACCCAGACGTCTTCAATATGATGCTTCAAATCCTAGAGCATGGAAGGCTGACAGATAGCAAAGGCAGAACTGTGGACTTTAAGAATACCCTTTTGATCATGACTTCTAATATTGAGAGTAGTGTGATTGAGAAGGGAGGCCGTGGAATTGGTTTCCATCTTGATTATGATGAGAAAGACAGTAGCTACACAAGGATCAAAAGTCTTGTCAATGAAGAGCTGAAGAAATTTTTTCGACCTGAGTTCCTGATTCGGCTAGATGAGATGATTGTGTTTAGACAACTCACAAAGATAGAGGTGAAAGAGATTGCAGATATAATGCTGAGAAATACCACGCAGACACTTTCTAACTTTGGTCGTGGCAAGCCACAGGTCAACAATAAAATTTAACGTAGCTGTCAATTTCATAAGCTGCCAATATCTCAAAGATTCAGGTTCCAAAAATCGCGCAGGTGAAATCTTTACGTTTGTTTGAAACATTTGACAGATTGAAGGCATTGGGCCACGTGGAAGATGAAGGAGGCTTTGTTCCAAACATTTAGGAGAATAAAGAATGGCAAGATTGTTGGTAAATGGACACCGAAACCTCAGCCAAGCGCCTAAACTAATAGCCATCATAAATGTTGACATGGCATAGAATGTCATGAGGGATTTCATTATAACAGATTAAAAATTTCATACGGGCTCTCTGGAGAATGGCTACGAATGCAGTGATGACATATTTGAGCTGGAATATAATTAATGTTCCATTATTTCATGCATCAAGTCCGACTATTGGTTATCAGATCAAATAGCCCGAAAATCCCTCATACAGGCGCGCAATTATAGCTCCAAATCCATTTAAGTGGCAGAGGATGGTCGAAACTCCAATTTGGAAAGCAAAATTATCATACAGGATTTGTCAGTGTCTTGTTTGTAATGCACAGAAATATTGAGTGACAGTCGATTGCGGATTGATTTCCAATGGCACACCATGGGGCGGGTGATAATTCTGCTACGAATTGGGGGTACACATCACCGTCGTCAAAGTTGCCACAACTCCCTCCCAAGAGTCCCTCTTTCGAGATTGTTGGTCCAGATTCCAATAATAACAATATTATGTATATGGGTTGGCCTAATTTCCCCTTCCAAGGCAATAGTTTAAAACATTAGCACACACCCTCAGTGGGCTATCTGTCATCACATGGCCAGCCTTCATGGATCGATGATCTGCTAGACTCACCCTCTGAAAATCCAGCAAATAAGGGCACCCAACATAAACGATCTGCAAGAGATTCGCTTGCTTTACTTGAAACTCCTGTGACTTCTGCTCCAATAGAGGAGATTGCAGAGGAAGATGAATTCGATTACAGAAGTGCAGCATCCATACCATCCAAAGGATCCCAAGACTTTGACAGATTGGATGAGGAGCAGCTCATGTCAATGTTTGCTAACATTGAACCATTCCACAAACAACAAAATCCGTCAAATCAATCAGCTTCTAATCATACTCCTGTTGCACCATCAACTACTTTAGATAACAGATGTTCAGAGAGAGACAATTTCTGAGAACCCTTCAACACCATCTGATCACAACAGTATAAATGAGACTTCTATGGAGGAGAAAGTCATAACTGTATCAGGTCAGTTCAAAAGTGAGACAGAAGTTCAAAGCGTTTGCAAAGGTGAGCAACCATTCCAGCAAGCAGTAAAGATTGAAATGCCCACATCGTCATCGACAATGGAGCTCGACCCAAACATTGATCCAAAAAGGGTGAAATGAATTTTAGCCAATAGACAATCAGCACAAATATCCCAAGTAAGGAAGTTGCAATATATTTCAGAGCTCGAAAGAAGTGTCAATGCATTACAGACAGAAGTATCAACACTTTCTCCTCAAGTAACCTATATGTTCATCAATTGCATGCATAATCCCTGGATTTGAGGGACCCATCAGCAGTCAGTTATGGCAAGGTCTGGACCGGTCTTAAGGGCCAAGGGTGATGGTGTTTGGTACTTGGAGGCGCATCTGGAGGTAGCAGACCTTTTCAAACAAGCGAGAGTATTCACATACTGTGAGAAATTGACTAGCTTTCATCAACAGGTAGTAGAATCCTTTGCAACTGTATATGATGGAAGGTCTGCCAAAATAGAGAAAGAAGAATTCATCATTGATGAAGCATCTATAGTATATTTTACAGGTCTGCCAAGAACTAGTTAGTGCTGGTTCAAATCCACAATGCCATCAAATATAGAGTTCAGATCTTATTTGTTGCCCATTCACAAAGACTTGATTTGGAAGAAGGACATTCCAATGTCCTTTCTGGAACCTCAGTGGAAGGCATTGCTCAAAGCAATTTTTGTATATATCACTTGTGAGGGGCACTACAACAAGGGGTTCATTACCCTTCTTGTTAAAGAAACTCTGAAGAAGAAACAGGTGGACTGGGGATTTTTCCTCTTTTGGAACGAATTTCAAACAGCTAGACCACTTGGATTAGAGGCCCTTGCTCAAATTGCGACTTCTATGGAAGGAGAGTTGCAAGAAGAAACCCATCAGGAGGAGATTACAATTTTAGTCAGAGAGAAAGGAGCTTCATCTAAGAAGCCCTGAAGTCATTTACAAACATCCAGGTAATCAGAATTTTGATATTTTGATTTTTGAAATACTTCTGTTTTTCGGTGGTTTAGGCGAGCCCTCCAGTGCTCATTAACCACCGAAAAGAAGTGATTTTGGTGGATAAGGTGCTTAAATCCAAATACTATTAACCAAAAAAAGTTGTTTTAACCAGAATATTCAAGATTTTGCCCAGATTCAAGATAGTCAAGTTGGAATGATGAGAAATCTTCTGGAATAGGATGATTATGAATTATCAAATCAAGTCTAAACACTATTCTTGAAGAAGAAAGTCAAAAAGAAGTTTTTTGACTATATTTGGTCATTTTTAAAAGACAAAATATCAGGGATCAAAAGACACATCACCTAACTCGAATTTCATCTTCAGGATATCAAGATAAAGATCTTTGGAAGGCTGAACTCTACATCACCAACTTACCACACAGACGAAAGGAGAGACAAGAGTAACTGAGGCATGGCACTCGATGATGTTGAGTAGGAAATATCCAGATGATAAATTGTAAAGGCTAAATGACTCCATGCCCAAAACTAAAGGCACATGGTCTATCGGGTTCTTGGAAACCTCGCAGGGAGGTCTCCATCCCAGTTGGAGCCAGATGTTAGCAATGCACTAGCATTTTTGAAAACATGATGCCTAATATTGTAGGGAACATTTGACTAGCTTCCCAAGCTCCAAATGCATATTTTAAATCACCATTGGAAATCTTAGGATTTTTAGATGTCGATCGACTATTTAAGCATGCAAAACGGACTCTCCATGACTGAGAAATTTGATTTTTCCTAAGGCAGTTTATTTCTGGAAAACCTGCCTTTTTGGTGGTTTAGGCGAACAGGACGACTGTTCATTAACCACCGAAAGTTGTGCTTTCAGTAGTTAATCCACCCAGAAGTCTTCTATGTTAACCACCGAAAGCCTGTAATGACCAGAACACTTGAAATTTTGCCCAGATCAGGAATTTTCGAATCAGAATGAGATGAAACCTCTTAGAATAGATAGGTGGTGAATTATCAAGTCAGATCCAATGGTTACTTTGATGAATAAGGCAAAGAAGAGGTGTTTTAATCAAGTTTGGTACATTTTTCAAAGGAAAAAATATAGGGTTTTTTCTCAACTAAACAGATTCAAATTTACCTCTCTTGGAGAGTCAACATTCAGCCTTGGGAGGCTATTCTGCACTACACCAACACTCAACAAGAGAGAAGGACCAGAAAATCTGGGATTGACCTCACATTTTGGGATCATCCCACATCTTTTGCAATCAGATTTTGATTTACTATTTTTAGCTTATTTGATCCATGTTTTTAGGATCTCAGAACTGTTTTGTAAAGCTATAAAGCTAAGGTTAGAAGATGAATTAATGGGTTCGATTTTGAGTTCTAGATGCTACTGTTTTGTAACAAGACACTTTCTTTAATATATCAGCCAGCAAGATTCTTTCTTTGTTACTGTCAGATCTTCTTTTATCTATCTCTATTCTTATGAGTGGAATTAATTCTTTTGTCTCTGTTTAATGACCCTGGTAACTGTCATCTTACTTTTGGCTATTAAGAAAGAATCACAAGCATCCTTGGCTAGTTTGTTGACCCATCATATATATATGGTTTTATATATGTTCTGGTTGATTGATTAGTATTCTCATCCACCTATTATTCAAACCTATCTGACAATAGCTCTTGAAGGCCTTGTGTTGCATGATTATAGTTAAGACTGTCTTGAGAATATAACTTAGAGTTTTAGATATTCATCTTGATCCAAAACCCCAACACATTATTGAGAAAATAGTTCCTAAAAAGATTGAGTTACCAGGCATCTCTGACTTACAGCCTAGGAGAGTTTCCTGGAGTGATAACAACACACAAAAGTTTCAATGGAAACAAGAGTATAATCCTGCACAATAGTGCACAACACCATTGCAGTATAATAATGCGCAGCTGCAATACAGTCAAGGACCATAGTATAATACACCACGCAGAGAGAATCAAGGTAACATAGGAGGCTTCAAAGGAGGAGGTTACAGAGGAAGAGGATTTGGAGGAGGTCAAGGATCAATAGATTGTCATAATTTTCAGAAACCTAGACACTATGCAAGAGATTTCTCATTACCAACTATGACATGTATGTATTTCCGTGCAGTAGACCATGAAATAGAAGACTGTCCAACACTTTTGCTAAAGATATAGGACAAGAGGAACCAGAATAATTAGAATGCACAATAGATTGTTGTGGAAGATAGGGAAGAGTATGGAAAGAAGATCCATATATTGACTCAAGGTGGAGCTAAGAAAGGCGATGATGCAACAAAACAGAACTAGGATATACACCAGTGGGTAAGGAAGAATGAAGAACCTAAGCATAAATTTGATGCGCGTAAAGAAAATGACATTTTCAAAGAAGCTAGACAGGAGATTCTGAAGGAGAACATTGCATATAACTCGGGAACAAATCCAATATATGATTTACTGGTATATGAAATGCCTCCCTTGTTTGATCATACCAACAAAGAGCAGCCTTTAGAGAAAGTAAGTAACTTAAGAAAAAAATTGGTATCTTATGTCAAGCTATTAAATTATAAGTCATCTCTACAAGTACTATATAATATGTTAGAAAAGTGTAATGCTGGGGAAGAAGGGGTGAAGAAAGTAAATCAAATTCAGAGGAAGAGAAGAACAAGTAGAGAATTTAGGTTGAATGCAAACATTGGATATTTCAATATGGGAGATATCATATTAGACTTAGGGTCTCAAGTTAATGTTCTGCCAAAGAAGACATGAGAAGCCATGGGAGAACCTCATTTAGAGTATTCACCTATATAGTTGAAGTTAGGAAATTAGCACATAATGGTGCCATTGGTAAGATTGAAGGGGATACCAGTAGCTCTAGATGGTATACACACCATGGAAAACTTTGAATTCATTGACATAGTAGACAATACTACACCCTATACAGCTCTGTTGGGATTGGATCGGGATTTCCATAACCAATAAATCATCAATTTGAATACAAGAAAGATGATATTTGAATCTGGAGAATACATATTTATTTCACCTTTAGACCCTTCAGAAGGAGGAAGGTGTGTGGAACCTATAGATAATATCCTTACAGAAGACATAAATCAGCTTTACAACACCACCACGTGCGAAGAATATTACATGAACACAACTGCAGTTGGCATGCTGAGTTGGAGGAGTATTATTTCTTGTTCTTCAGACTCTGACACGGGACTAGAAAACTGGCAACAACGACTACATGAATTATCAACTAGAATATGCACTAGAATGACGTGTGCGTTGAGATGGATTGGATCTGAGGTAAGAGAACCTACTACGTTTTATGGTCAGAGTAATCTAGAAGAATTTTTAGCAAATTTTGAAATAGAAATTTTGGAGAATCAAAGATCTCTAGACATAGCATTGAAATCCACACCTATCTGTTGGTGGGGTGCACATAAGGAAAATATAAAGAATTTCTTTCAATGTAAAAGGTTACTGGGCATTAGATTTGGTGCAGAGCAGGAGAACAATTTTTTGGAAAAATATGATGGGATTGGAAAAACCCAGGAATACATAGATATGTGTATGCTTCAATGGTGATTAGTACCACCAAAATAATGACCACACCATTTTATTCACACTTTAGAAGGCTTTCCAAGGAACTGGAACACAAAACTGGAACAACGTAGAGAAACTACCAATTGGGAAGGAATGTAGTATAATTTTTTGGTTACATTTTCCTTTTAACATGAGAATCCAAATATAGATACAACATTAAAGGTAGCAAGGGACAGGATTTTTCAAGAACCTAAAGTAGATATTGTGACAGTATACCAACACCAGAAGAGACAGAAAGATAGACAATTGTTACCTTTCTATCATGTCGCAAAAGAAGAAGACCCAACAGAGGATAACACGTGTGATATCAATATCCCAGAAGTTGAAGGATAAAGAGAAGTAGAGGGTCCCAAGATAGACACATAATATTATTCTTTGCCATTAAATATCAAGAAGGTAAACATTGGAACTACAAAAAACTCGAAGATTGAAAGTATTGGAGATTATTGGGATAATCAAACAATAGAAAGGATCACAGAGTTACTGCGCGAATACAGTGAGTTGTTCCCAACAAAATTTTCATAGATGAAGGTATTAGCAATAGAATTAGGATAAATGAATATCCCTTTGAAGCCAAAAGACAAACCTATTAGACAGAGACCTTATAGATTGAATCCAATATATAAGGAGAAAGTGAAGGCAAAAATTGACAAGATGCTAGAAGTTGGTGTCATAGAACCCATGGAAGAATCAGAATGGATCAGTCCTATGGTGGTGTAAGAAAATAAGCAAGGGGGAATCAGGATCTGTGTTGACCTAAGGAAACTAAATGATTCTTGCATGCATGATCCTTTTCCCACCCCATTTACAGATGGAGTTTTGGAGAATGTAGGAGGTCAATAATCTTATGCATTCACATATGGGTTTTCAGGGTATCATCATATCATGATTGCATTAGAAGATAGACATAAGACTACATTTTCTACAGAGTGGGGATCATTTTAGTATACATTTATTCCATTTGGATTGAAGAATGCACCGACCATTTTCTCAAGGGTAGTATTAGCATCTTTTAAGTATTTCATTCATAAGTCTTTGGAGGTTTACTTGGATGATTGGATAGTGTTTAGTTTACTAAAGCACCATGTCGCAGTACTAAGACTAATGTTGGACATGTGTAGACAATGTCAGATCTCATTGAATATCAAGAAATGTATTTTCAGCACACCTTTTGGTATTTTGTTAGGACATGTGGTGTGTAAACAAGGTTTGTTGGTTGATCTTGCTAAAATTGTTGTCATAGTTAACTTACCACCACTGGAGTCAGTGTGGCAATTGAAGAGTACACTTGGCCATATAGAATATTACAAGAAGTTCATAAGGGGATACACACAGATCATTGAACTAATGGAGAATTTAGTGAATATGGATATCAAGTACCAGTGGAATGATGAGTGGGAGAAGAGTTTGGATATTTTGAAGGAAGAGATGGTCACTGCGCCAATTCTAGTGTTTCTAGATTGGTCAAATGAATTTCATGTGCATGTGGATGAATATGCAATAGCATTAGGAGCAGTATTAACTCATCCAGGAGAAGGTGATATAGATCACCCCATAGATTTTGCAAGCAGGAAGCTGTCAGATTCATAGCAGAACTACAATACTATAGAAAGAGAAGGTCTATCTATGGTTTATGCATTACATAAATTCAGACATTACTTGTTAGGACAACACTTCAAAATGTTTACATATCATTCATCCCTAAGATATTTAGTTAATAAGCCAGTGTTGGGGGGAAGGATATGCAGATGGCTATTATTATTTCAGGAATGTGACTTTGAAGTTGTGGTGAATCCAAGAATATTGAATGCAGGACCTGACCATTTTTCAAGAATTACTAATGGAGAAGAACCAAGCAATTTGGAAGACAACTTTCCAGATGCACAATTGTTTTTAGTACATATAGTTGATGAGTATTTTGTTGACATTATTGAGTTTTTGAGTACATGAGTTTCACCAAGATAAATTACTACTACGCAGAAGAAGAACTTGGTAGCAAGAGCTACAGATTATCAATTGATTGCAGGTCATTTATACAATATGGAGCAGAAAGAAGAAAATACGAATACAATAGTCCAGGATCTAAAGTAGAGGAAGAAGACAATGCCCATCTCAGAGAAACTGAGGGTTGTGTAGGAAAAGAAAAACCTACGGGTAGAAGTAAAATTAGTCCAAGAAGAATGATAGGTCAGACAGGATCAGTTGGAGCCCATACAAGAACAAGTAGAAAAAATGATAACAGTGCTAGAAACAGAGAAAAAAAACATGGAACGGGCACACATGGAAAGCATACAAGTGTTGAAGGAGCATGTTACAGCGTAGGTGATAGAGACCCTCATAGAGAAGAATGCACAAATGAAGGCAAAAGGACTTGAATTGGTGCAGAAGTTTCAAGATTTGCATAAACTAGTGCAAGAGCCAGACACGACTTGAGTGGCTTGGGATGAGCCACAATTTAGTGTTGGGGGGCTATTGAAGTAGGAATTTTTTGGAGTAAGTGCAGTAAGAAAAGAAACATGGACCAAATGGAGTAGCACACACCAAGAAATAAGGAAGATCAGTGCGACAAAGGGAAAAGGAAGTAGCGCACGAAAAGATTTACAAAAATCTGGTGGATATGTGGACAAACCTAGCCATGCTATGGTTGGGGTTTTGGAGTCATAATGTAAGGGTTTTAACCCATTTTTGTAGTATAAATAGAATATGTATGAGGTAAATTGAAGTAGTATTATGATCTTAATATGAGTCTATCATCTTAGTCCCTTTTTGGTGCAAAGTACTTACTTTTGAAGAAACCTTGTGAGTATGATTTTTTGAGAGTTGTGGAGCTTAGATGGAGTCAATATTGAGATGTAGTTGAGGGTCAGGTCATAAGCTGTGGAGCTTGGTGCAACACTGTCCACCTCACTACTCTCTACTATCTTATGATGTAATGCACGCAACACTATTTTGATGAAGAAAAAGAAATAAGAAGAAGATATTTATGGACGTAGCCCCAAAGGGGTGAACCATAGTAAAACTTGCAATGTGTCTGAATGATTTTGGTTATTTTTGTAATTATGGTTGAATGGTTAGATGAATGAATGGTTTTAATTATAGCGCACACTAGAATATGTGTGTAGAATTAATATTATGAATGAATGAATTAATGGATTTGATGAATATTATAGTAGAATGCATGGTTAAGTAGAAATAGAAGTAAAAGGAACATCCCTGACCACTTCCATGACTATATACATCTACATCCTGTAGTCACCCATAAGCCATATCAGGTGACACTGCACTGTGCACTATGTGCACGGTGTAGCCTTCTAGTTTACTAGAAGGGTTGATGGTGAAAATGGTTTTATTGGAGAAATAAGGTAGAACGCGGGTCATCCCATACATTCAACATGCACATTTTCACAATGACCCCCACATTTCATAGAATCTCCATTAGCAATCATGATTTGAAAGTTATTGACTGCAAATATATAGAATAAGGTCCTCTTGATCAATTCGGTGATGAATAAAATTATGGGCATTTCCATTATCAACTAGGATAATGACTTTTCGATGCATGACATAGTTAATTAAGTTAAGGGTTTAGGGAGAGGAGATATCAGTGAGAGAATTCAGATAGATACATGGTTCAAATTATGGTGGATCATAGGGTGGGCTATGATCATCGGCCTAGGGAAATACTTTGGAAGGGGAAACATCACCATCCTCTTCATAAATGTCCTAAAAAATGGCCAAAAAATATTTTTCTCAGATTTGTGGCTTGGAAAATATTTTCCATCATAGTTATAGAAAATAGATTTAAGTTGGTGTTCATCCATTCCTTCTCAGGTAAATTTTTGGATCCTAAGAGGAAGGGAACAAGGGGCTGGATTGGTGTGTCGAGAACATGGAATAAAGGATGGCTTTCTAATTTGAGAAGAGACTACCTATTATGTTTCCTTGGTGCGGTGAGTAGCCTCAAGCTAGGTTTGGGGGAAAGCCATTATGACATGAGATCGGATAAAAAATTCATGGAAGAAGGTGTTAGACACACCTTCATTTCAAAAAGCCAGTTTCTCAAAAGCAACGATGTATTCTTCCACTGTACCAATTTTTTAAGCTTGGTAAATTGCACAAATGATGTGTGTTTGTGTCAAAGTCTTTGTTGTGTCTCCTTTGTCACCTAAATGAGAAAAATGAAGATGCTTACAAGCCCAGTTGGGTTAGCTAGGAAAGACAATAGTGAATGCAAGAGTTAGAAACATCAAGCATATAATATAAACAAAAGACTAAACTAAGAACAATGAAAGAAATTAAACTAGAGTGCATAAGGACATTAGAACAAGAAATAAACAACATTCATGCCACCAATGGAAAGGATTGTATTAGTGGAAAGAAAACACCAAAGAGAAAGGGAGACTTATGGGTCCCCTCTTCCTCCAAGGGAGGGCTCTTGAACCCCCAAATATTGAGCTCTTCTTGCAACTAGCAAACTTGAAGGAAATGGTGAAGAAATCCCAAGCCAATTCACTCAAGAGGTGATGTGAATAGCTCAAACGAAATGATGCTTGTATGCTCTTGATAAGGAAAGAGGATCGTCCAAGAGAATATAGGCAACATAACAATACAAATGAATTTCTTGAAGATGTAGTGCATCCATGACCTCTTTTTATAGCATAACTTTGAGGCATTATTCAACCAACTTTTAGTGTGAAAAAGGGGTCTTTTAGGGCACTCTTAGGTCTTTGACCAGCCCCCTAGTCAGATTTAGTCAAGATTTGGGTGTCAAATCGACTTGGAAGTTGAACTAGAAGTGGGTGGAAGGCTGACCAATATCATAAATGCATCGTTCTGAGGGATGAACATTTTTTTGCATCCACAGTCATGCATGTGTGCTTTTCTTGCGTTTCTGGATGGCACATGTGCACGCGCTCCCTGTGTAGTCTTAGCGCATGTTGATTTTATTACTGATTGTATGGTTTTGGACCTTTTGGAAATGAATTTGTTGGTCCATGGATGAACTAATAGATGTTTGGAGATGTTGTATTTCTGTAACCATTTGTGGAAGAAATTTCAGTGATAACAGATGCCCCCTGATGGATGAGGTTAGGAGCATACGTATAGCCAAAATTCATCAATGTTTCTTATACTGAGAGTACCATTGTAAGAAAGAGAGATGAGGAGAGTGTCAAGAGCGACCCATTGGAGGGAGAGGGGAACCTATAAGACCCAAACCTTTTGCAAGGTGTAAAAAATAAAATTGTGTACAAACGAGGCAAGCATGCCCCATGCTCATGTCATGTAACTCAAAAATGTGTAATAAAGTAACTGAAGTTGTGTGTTGGTGGAGATGACTACAGTTCCCTCGAGGGCGTGGTTATAATAGTACAGGACAATTTGGATTGTGAACAAACACTGAAAAGGGGCGATGACACCTATGAGAAGTGTTGTTGATTCGCAGGCATTGATAGCCTAACAATGTTCAGAGGTCTTCAGAAAATATAAAAACAACTACAATAGTCGCAAAGTAAGACCCACTACAACATGATAAAGTGTTGAAGCCAAATGTCATGGGGGACAATGACAGTAGAGAGCAATGATGGTTTTCATTGTGTCATCCGAGACTCCTCATTGTGAAGGTAATGAGAGTCAAGATACTGTCGCCCATTTGGAAACTATGCTGATGTCGACAGAAAGAGAGACGCAACTCCAAGAAGTGGAGGGCTTCATGAAATCCACTGGGTAAGATTAGGAATTGATGAGTGACATGGGCGAATTCAGGAAGTGGTGAGACTCGAGACTACCCTTGGTTGGGGGTAAAGGGGGTATGGAAGTAATCGTGAAACTGAACCTAGCCTTAGGGGGATGACTAGACGTGGGTTAAAAGGTGCCAGAGGCATGACAAAGTGGATAAAATCAGAGGTCGAGGGTACAGATATGGTGAGATACTCAAGATTCATGGACGATGTCAATAGGAGTACAAGATAATGGATTCCCCAACCAAGGGCAACATGGGTTTCTTTGCCAAAGGAAGAAGGTTACCAAAAGGTGACGACAAAAAGCTATGTAAAGGCTTGAAACAAAGTCTTTGCACAATTATCAAATGGCTAAAGAATAATTTGGGATGAGTGTATAGATACAAAGATGAGTGCCCTAGTGTGAGATGGCTTGACCAATGATGGCACAAATTGCTTGGGAAACAGGTGGAGGGTGGGGGCCCCATAGGTTGGTTTCTATATTAGGGAAGTGAATGGAGGAAAATCTGCAGAGGGGGAAATTGATTGTGGAAAAAATGGATGGTGAATGATACTGCAGAAATGCAGTCAAAATAGAACCATGATGGGATATCCTGGGATTCCATTGGGTAGGCTAGAAAAATGAGGAGAAGGAGTATGCAGCTGATTATCGAAAAATGCATAAGACTAGCGGGACTCCAAGCCCTAAAGGGTGAAAAAATCATGAGTGTCGAAGTGCCAAGGGGGATTATGAATGGGACAACTCATGTGGGGAAGAGTGCTACCGGGTGACAGTACCAAAATGTAGTGGAGGTGATAGTACTGCAAAGCCAGATATATGGACCCTAAAGGAAAATGGAAAAGGGTGTTATTGGAGATGCAAATGATATTTAGAGGGAATGACTACATGCCAATATTGATGATATACCTGAAGGGGTAGCATCAATGGAGGATGACCAAGTACCTGCACACATGAAAATCGAATACCCGACATGAACAATATCTGAAGATAACGAACATATAATAGTTATTCAATGAGATGTGAATGTGAGCATGCGTACCTAAGTGTGAGTATGAGAAAAGAATGTTCCCCGGGGGCCAAGGATGGAAGGTGGCCTGGGGAATATGATTGTGTAGGTGGCGGGATTCTAGTCTCATGGCTGAAGACGGATCGAAAAACGGACGTTCGGAGCTCCCGAAATTGAGCATGGAAGTTTGGCAAAAGGGACTACATATAGTTGTAGGGCCCACATTGCCACCTCATTTGTACCTAATGTATTATTGAATGGATGAGTGATTTGAGAGGAGATTTGGAGATTCCAGGAGATTGAGGCAGTTGTTTCAAGATCCGCAAGTTTCAGGTTGGTTGTTGTATCCTCCTGCATAGGACTTAGGGTTTTGTTTTTTGGGCAGGCTTGTATGGGGGTCGTACAAGAGGATTTTGTGAGTGTGGGGCCCCTAGTGCACGGACGATCGAAGGATTTTTGCACATGAGTGTTCGGCTGTATCCTGGACATCTGAGCATGGGGGTGCTCAAGTGAGGAAAACATGCACGCATTGGGTGCACACCTGTTTGAATCACAGCTATGCATGCATGTGCGGCTGTGTTCCTGACAGTTGCACATGTGTCCGCAACTGTGTAACAAACAATCGCACAATAAGGCATGTTTGTGTGTGTGACAGAGTCACATGTGTGCACCCCTATATTGCTGACAGGCGTGCATGTGTGCATGACTATGGGATGAACAGGCGTGCATATGTGTGCACCTATGGGGAAAATAGCTACGCCTTTGAGGCAAAGTTGAAATGTGTAAAAACTTGACATTTTTGGAGATTTAGATTTTTTTATGGGTTATGATAGCTGATCAAGTACTGTATATGTGGATGCAGGTGACTAGCTTGATGATGTCAATGCATTGGAGAGAGAGGGATTGGTCACACCTGAGGGAGGCAGTGACTAATGAGGAGTCGGCGGTCCATGATTCTTTGGCAGCTTGTGGGTTTTTGAAGTTCTTTGAGTGCCCCGTAGTACATGCATAGGAGTATTTATTGCAGTTCTTGATTGTGATGTGGAGTCTGGATCGGCATTGTTTCATTGTGTGAGGTGAGGAGTTGGCCTTCACTGTGGTGGAGGACATATATTTTCTAACTGGGCTCTTGTTTCGGGGAACCCCATTACCGACGGATCCTGTGCTACCCGGGGATGGGAAGTTGGTGACCTTAGCCAGGAGATACTGTTCAGGGGAGAAATTCATGTTGGGTTATGTGGTTAGTATTGGGGCAATGGATTCCCTTCTACATCATTGCGTGGCAGTGATGGTTGTGAGAGTGTATGGGTCTCTCACAACTCAGTGGATCAGTGGGGGTCAACTGAGGGTGATGTAGAGGGCGCTAGCGAGTGAGCATTTTTCCTGGGTCTTGATGCTACATGCCAAGATGGTAGGGCAGCTTGATAGGTTTCGTGCTGTTGACTCAGGGGAGTTCACCTTTGGGTCCATCTTAGTGGTATGGTTCTTGGAGAGGGTGTCGATGTTGTGTCCTAGAGTTCTTTTGGATGCACCTGGTGTGCGAGAGTCGTGACTGAGGTAGTGGATGACGATATTGGTTTGTCACGGTGGTGGGGAGGGTGGCCACTATTTTACGGCTAAGCTTGCATGGGTGTGGTGTCAGATGCTATAGATTATTCTCGAGTATCCGTACAGTGGGGTAGACTTCTGGGAGGACCCAGAGATGGTGCTTCCCCCTGGTGAAGTGTTCGACTAAAGAGGTATGTGGATGTATTTTCTTTGATGGTTTGGTATTTAGATAGTATAGCATATCTATTTTCATGTATGGATGGGTGTTGATGCTATCATTTGTTTGTTGTGTGTGCAGATGTGGGACCATGCGGCCGAGAGGTTGAACTGGTTAGAGCACCAATGTGTCAAGATCCAGTGAGACCACCGCAGAGAGAGACACAGGCTGGGGAGAGATGGCGGAGGGATAATGGTGGTTCAAGGATGGTTGAGGATGAGAAAGCATGCCAGAGGTGTTGTTTTGATGACCCTGGGGTAGGGCCTTCTCATGCTCCTCCAACGGAGGTCGGGGGAGACTTCGAGGATATTTATCGTCGCTTGGAGGCAGTGCTACAGGGAGTGTCCGATGGCATGTGGTCATGGATTCAGGACGAAGGAGTCCTAGAGAAGTCCGCGGGTGTTCTGTTGGTGTGGTGGATCGTGGTCCGGAGAGTAGCTATAGCAGGTGTGGCAATGACTGGGTGGTTTCCCCCAGGTCCGGAGGGACCGATAGCTGGTGGGGTACCTCCTCTCAAGAAAGGACCAGGTGGTGGTTCTCTAGAGGCACCATGAGTCTCTATATGTACTTTTGTATTTTTGGTATTTATATAGGCCTACGAGCCTATTTGGTGTGGTGACACCAGTTTTGTATCTATAGGGGCAAGGTGGTTCACCAGCCTACGAATGTTGTATATGTACTAATTTTTGTAAACATTGATGGCACATTGACCAATATATATATATATATATATATATATATATATATGGATATACATTTTGGGATCTTTGTGATGTTCACATGTGTTTTAATGTTTTTGTTGATGATGTCTAATTTATATGTCGTGACAGATTATTGATGTTTGATGTATGTGTAATGGTATCTTGATGTGATAAATGCCAGCCTAACACTAGGTTATCCATACTATCTGCTATTTGATTGAATTGTCTTGGAATATGTGAAAAAGTGATGGAATCAAAATGTCGAGATAAAAGTCTAACTTGCAGGTATTTGCAGAAAAGGAAAGGATCATGGACACGATACACATTGTTGAGATGGAGGATGACAAGTTGGGAATCTAGTAAGATGCTAAGGTGACAAATATGATGGTGACTGGCCTCGGCGAGGAGACCAATGACGATGATGCATTCTACTTGGTTGTTGGTTGCTACGCCCAAACATATGCCGATGGATTGAAGCAGCTCATGTGAGGGGGAATAGAGGGCCCAAGCAGCCGAAGCGAGATTCTGTGTCCAATGGCTGGCTCCGTCGATATAACCAATGTGGTAGGCTGATGGAAGATGCATCTATATATAACACAAATGGTAAATTAGATGCAAGGTATGGAAAAGAAGATTAAAAACTCTAAAAAATTGTATGGAAAGAAAAAGCCTAGTGTAGAATGGCTACGCTCAGGCGTAAAATTTCTTTAAGTACAACCCGTTGATGGGTTCTTTGAGAGGGTGGCCTTCGGGAGAGGCCAGAATGTATGCGCCTTTAGTGAGGCAGTGTTGGATGATGTAAGGTCCATGCCATAATGACTCAAACTTTCCATGGTCGAGGGTATCGTGAGCAATATCGTAAGAAAGGATGAGGCCGCCTTCATTGAAGGAGCGAAGGTTGACATGAAAATCAAAGGTGGCCTTTGACTGTTTCTTGGCTACCTCATTATTCTATAATGAAGATCGGTGATCTTCATATAGTGATTCTAAGTTCAGCAAACATTATTCCATTAGAGCAGTGTCGGGTAATACCTCAATAGTGGTGTGTAAGGTGGGAATTTCACACTCGATGGGGAGAGTGGCCTCAACCCCATGGACTAAATGAAATGGTGTAAAACTAGTGGTGGTTTTAATGGCTTTGTGATAAGACCATAGCACGGAAAATAACATATGATACCAGTTGTTCTTATGTTTGTTAATCATCCGCTGCAACATGGTTTTGAGGACCTTGTTGACTACTTCTACCTGTCTGTTAGACTGAGGGTACTATGGGGAGGTGAACTCATGGGAGAAGCCTAACTTGGATGAGAGTTCGATGAAAATATCATTCTTAAAATGTTTCCCATGATCAGAGACTAGTTGGAGTGGTACTCTAAAGCAGGAGATGATGTGGTGGAAGAAAAAATGTGTCGCAGTGTCAGCGGTGTTGTTGAAGGTAGGCATGGATTCATCTCACTTGGTGAATTAATCGACTACAATGATTATGTATGTTGGCACAGGAGAAGACCCAGGGTTCAGCTCCAAGAGCACACCAACAAGCCCTATCTACTGGCCCTTTCGACAACACCTGCGAAGCAGATGCAGTCTCACCCGAAGCAGCTATGAGGGGGTTGCAAGACAGAGATGTCTACAACTAGGGGAATATCAAGTGGTTCTTATTATAGCAGCAACATAACATGCACCTACCATTAAACTAGCTAGATCTATCCTTCACAGCTATAGATCCGATCTAATATAACAATGCAGATAACAAGATAACAATGATAGAGCTCAAAGCATCAATCACACACACAACAACATATGTACGTGGTTCACCCTCTCTCTAGGGCTACGTCCATAGAACTTTTCTTATGATATATTAAGATAAATATTACAGTTCTGATCTGCACTCTTGGCCAACAGATCCTCTCTCTTTGTCTCTCTTTCTCTCTCCCTTCCTGTGCACCCAGCTGCAGGACTTGATCTTCGCACCCAGCTGAAGATCTTACAATACCAGAAGGCTCTCTCTCTCAACACTTCTCTCACCCATAATACAATATTCTCCCAATGAACAATAATCAATAACAAGGCTCAACCACGGTACCGACCTGACCTAGGTCCTCTCGACCTCTATTTATACATTATAATCCCTCACTGATAGCCTCAGGCTGAAACCTAGGTGTCAAAACCCTAATTAAAAAAACCCTAGGTGTCTACAACCCTAGGTCAACTTGACCCATTCTTTCCAGGCTTCACCAGCCTGTCTTTCCTTCTTCATCTCGCGGTGCTCCAAGGCATCTAATGTTATATTTTTCCACTTCCTAAGTCATTCTTGGTCCATCTTCCTTGTTGATTTGTCATCCTTGATCTCCTCATCCAATGAATTTCTTTTCCGCACTTTGCTCCATCTTTTCTATTCTTTTGCTCACTTCGACCCATTGGCAGTCACTGTGTCTCCCACGAAGCTTGATTTTTACCTTTTCTTCCTCATTATTCTCTTCCTTCCATAACCAAGGGCCAACAGGCCCCCAACTCTCACCTGTGACTCGTCTCTAGGCACTTGAGATATGATCCTCTTGTTTTACTTTGACTTTCGACTGCGTAGTGCAGCCCTTGCTTTCTGCCTTATGCCTCCTTTCTATCCTTGTGCAGACTATCTTTTATGTGTCTGGTACCCAGTTTCAACTACACTTGGTACCTGGATGCTTGTCTTCTTTATTCTACTGAGAGATGCGAGGCAACTGGTTGTCATAGTACAACTTCAGCCGACTCCCATTCACCAAGCCTTCCTTCCAGTCTCCTTTCAATGTCTTCAGCCGTGCAGCTCCTCCTTCTGTAAATAAGCAATCTCATATGGTCCGAGCCAATGCATTCTGAATTTTCCAGGGTGTTTGATAAACTTATTGTCATATACCAGTACTAAATCACCTTGCATGAATATCTTCTTCGTGATGTGTTTTTCATGATAGGCCTTTTCTCGTTCCTTCTAAATTTTCTAATGGAAGCCTGCAATGAATCTATCTTCTTCTAGTTAGACCAACTGTGATAGCCTCTCATGAATAGCACCAGTATCATCCATGTCTATAAATGCAACAATTCTTAAGCTTGGTACCAATTACTCTAGTGGGACAATAGCTTCAAGACCATAAACCAACTTGAAAGGGGTCTTCATTGTTAATTTCTTGCAAGTGGTTCTATAAGCTCAGAGTACTACTAGTAGTCTTAAATCCCAATCATCCCTGTTCACACTGCAAATATTTGTCAATGTTGTCTCCAAGATCTTGTTGAATGCTTCAACCGTTCTGTTTTCTTGTGGATGGTAAGGTGTACTTTTCTGATGGTGGACTGCAAATTCTTCATTCAGGGCTTCAACTGTCTTATTGATGAAGTGTGTACTTTGATCACTCATAAGGACCTTAGGGCATCCAAACCTGGTTATTATGTCATCAAATATAAAATGCGTAGCTGTAGCTGCACTACAGTCCTTAACTGATCTTGCTTCAGCCCATCTAGTTAGATATTCTATCGCAGTGATAATATACCTTGTGCCTGTTCACTTTCCTGGTGGGTTTATAGGTCCCACAAAGTCAATGGCCCATTTTTCAAATGCTTGTAGGTTCATCTATGGTGCTAATGGAATCTCATCTCTTCGGGATAGTTTTCCAACTCACTGGAATACATTGCATGCTCTGGTATATTCTTTAGCATCTCTGTGTAACATAGGCCACCAAAGGCCAGCTCACAGAACCTTCTGCGTAGTTGATTTTCCTATGTAATGTCCTCCTGCAATGCCTTCATGAGCTTATTCAAGGATCATAGGGCGTTCTGCCTCCATCACACATCTTCTTAGGATCTCATCAGGTCCCATTTTATATAACTGACCAGCTATCAGTGAAAAATCTACAGCGCACACCAGTAGTTGTTTCTTCTGTGGAATTGTGTACTCGGTTGGAGCCATTCCTGTTGACAGGAACTGGACTATGTCTGCGAAGTGGTCATCAATATTTCTAATGGTGAGAAGTTGTGCATCCGTTAGTGTATCCTCTAGATTGGTAGGTTCTTCGCCATGCTCCAACCTCGATAGGTGGTCTGGGCCCTTATTCATTCTTCCTGGCTTAACTATGATCTCAAAATCATATTCTTGAAACACGAGAATCCATCTGCATATTCTCCCCCCCAACACTGGATTGTTGAATAGGTACTTCAATGCGGAGTGATCAGTGAACATTTTAAAGTGTCCTCCCAACAAGTAGTGTCGAAATTTCTGCAATGCATACACCATGGCTAATCCCTCTCTCTCTATAGTAGTGTAATTGATTCCCTTCATATCAGTGAACTTGGTCGGGAACAAGTCATGATACTCGTGCAATAGTTCTGTGATTTTGTCAGTGGTAGAAGTGTCCTAGTAATCTCTAACATTGGCAAGATTTTGTGTCTCCTCTGTCTCGATATTGACTTTCTTTATCTTTATCGGTTGTCCAATGAATGGTAGTTCAATTCCTGGCCCTTCCACATCTCTCTGACCTTTTGTTTCTGTGTTATTCACCTTCCTTGGATCATCATCTTCGTTGGCATTAATGTTGTAGCAGGTTTGTAGTTTCTGGAGGGGCGCAGTCCATTCATCCTCTTCTTGCTCCAAAGGGAGGCCAGATGCCTCCTTAAATACTTTCTGTCTCACCATCTATAGTGCTTGATCTACAGAAGGAAATTCATTGTCAAACAAAAAGGTGGTTATAAAATTAAGGATCATACCTTCCCATTCTAAAGTGACAAGGCGCATCTCTGCTTGAAGGTACCAATTAATCGGGGTGGTATCCAACGTATTGACAAATCTATGTACCCATTGTTCTCTAGGAATGTCACTCCAGACCTCTTTGCAGCTTCATACATGGTCCTTTGGGCAACTTCGACCTGTGTACCGTGCTTCATAGCTTCCTACTTGTGCTAAAAAACGCGCTATCATCAAAGTTAGGCATTGTGTCCAGTCTGTAATATTTGTTTTATGTTTCCCCCACCATCTTGCTGGTGTGGCTTTCATGGATTCATCCATTTCCAACAACCTCTGTTGTGTTGGTACACTTGTCTCAAATTCTGATAAGAAGTTTTCTAAGGGGTTTAGCCCATCAAATGTGGGTAGATTACTCACTATTGTGCCAATCCATCGAACTTCTCTGGTTAGCCTAGCACTTCTTCTTGTAGATACTTTGTACATCTAGTTCTGTGAGTTCTCTAGTGCTTCTTCTGAGTCAGATGAACATGTGTTGTCACTTCACCAGCTCAGATTCCCATCAGTTGTAGGGTTGATATAATCCTATTGTTTGGATGTTAATTTGTAGATGTTTTCTAGTTCAAATGCATGGTCCTCTTCTCTGATAGGTTTTGTGTATCATGGACCCTCATCTGGATCTAAAGTTGCAATGACCCTAAGGCCATCTTTCTCAAATTTCATGTGTATTTTCTTTAGATCAACAACAATGGAATTGTCGAAGGCCCAATCAATTCCTAACAATGCAGGGTAAGGGCAGCTATCATCAACAATTTCAATTACCTCAAAATCTGTAAAGGTTCTTACTCCATCGATGTCCACTGGGACATGCTCTAATCATCCAAATGGGTTGAAAGCTTGTTGATTATCCATGCGAAGCCTGATAGGGGAATATATCAGCTTATGTTTTCCCATCAGTGCCCAAGTCTTCTTCGTCATGACATTGACCTCTAACCCTAAGTCGAGGACCACATAGTCTATCTCATACTCTCCTATCTTAGCATTCAAGTGTAATTCTTTATTTGTCCTTCTCTTTTTTCCAATTTGGTGCACTGCTCTATTCAGTAAGGGGTCATTTTTCCTAGTTCATACTGCTTGATTAAATATTGTAATTCTTGTATAGCGCATTTATCTTGAATCAACTTAACACAAGTGTACAAGAATTCCATGAGTTTGCTTACCTCTTTCCCTTCTGTTGGTGATGCAGACGGATCAAACGCCTAAGGCATGCCATATTCTCTGATTTAATGTTGTCTCTTTGATGAAGATCCTTGATCTCCTTTGAACTCTTTCCTTGCCTCCTCAAATATATGTCTTTCTTTCTTAGCATCGAACATTGGGGTCTTTTCTATAGCTTTCCTGACTCTGTGGTCATTTTCAATATTTCCTTGGGCTGCTCTGTCTTCTCCTGTAGCAACACCTCCTCGAGTGATAACAGGGACTCTAGGGTCTACTCCACGAGGTTTAGTGTATATCAATTTTACTTGTGAGTTCTTCTAGGGTCCTCGTCTTTCCTGAAGTTTAGCCAGTAGAACAGGGCATTCCTTTATGACATGCTCAAAGGAATTACAGTAACTATAGGTTGTGCAGGGATTCTGACAATCCCTTGCTAAATGTCCTGTCTGTGCATAGTTGTAACAGATTATTTGTCCTCGGCCTTGGCCCATACCTCCTCCTCATCCTCATCCTCTGTAGCCACCGTGAGGAGTGAAATTTCCTCTCCCTGGAGAGTTGTACTGCAGAGTGTTTCCCTCTTGTTGTACTTTGCCTTGAATCTTGTATATGTCTCTCGACCTTTCATGCATGTGATCATAAGCTTTACAATCTCTATCATCATGCCCCACAGATTTATAGAATGTACAATACAATTTTGTGGGTGTCTAGACATACTTATGCATGTAGTAGCATTCATCTAGGCGATGCCTATTTCTGCATACATCACACTAGGGTAGGTTAACTTGCTTTAAGGGGCTCGGAGCCCCTGATGCCAAGTACTGATGAAATAAGGGACACTTTTCCTTATCATGGCCTTCATATCTACATCTTACATACCAGATATCTTCCCTTTTTTATTTTCCCTTATCTTTCTTCATATCCTCGACCTGTAAAGACAAACTAGTTAGTTGGCTCATAATCTAGCTAATGCTTGAGCTAGATTCTCCTACCAGTGTTGATTCAAGATTCATGGTGATCTCCAAAGCTTCTTCCTAAGATGCAATATTCTACTACATCAGAGGGACTCTTATGTGTGGTAACAACACAGTGATGAACCATTCTTTGTTTTGTTCGTCGAGGATCTAGAAAGTTAATCGGCCTGTCAGGGTTTTGAATCTCTGGTCAAACTCCCAAATAGGTTCTTCTACCTTTTGTTTAATATCTTTTAGTTCGGAAATACACTGTGACTCCAACTTAGGTTTCTTAAACTCTGCAATCAACACATTCTTGATCTCATTCAGGGGCTTAGGTTGTGCCAGTCCTTGGACAAGTTTCATGTACCAACTCAGTGCGTGGTCCCTTAGCGTAGTGATGAACTGGGTTCTCTTGATGGCTTCATCGATGATACTTTTAATATTCCATACAGCTTCACACAGAAACCAATGTTGATCTGGATCTTTAGATCCATCTCCTCTAAAGATTGGGAGTCTCATTTCATCTACCATAGAGCTGACTAGGGTTCTTGTCTAAATAGATGTTGAGATACTAGTAACATTACTCTGAAGACTCTAGTGGTTCTGACTATTTTGACTACTAAATATTGTTGGGACAACAGGAGGATTAACGTTACTTACTTCAGTAGTTCGCACAGTTCCTGAGGTTTCTGGCTCGCTTTGGTGCAATTCTTTAGCTTCCCCTTCTTTTGTTCTGGTGGGCTCTGGATGCTCTTCGTCGGTTAGATCTACCTCTTCTCCACTATAGAAACCTTCTTCTCTGTAGTTTTTCTTAAACAAGTTCTCAAGGTGAACTCCTCAAAATACTTTCCCACTACATGTATGTATTTCTTTTGTGTCGTTGTCGCTGTCTGAGATCTTGAACATTAGCCTTTTCAGGTCTGATCGATCTACTGTATCTTCAAGATGTGGTTTTCATGCAAGAGCATCTTGATTCTTAGCTTCAGGAAGTGAAAACTTTTTCCTTTGGGTCCTTTCAAAAAGCATCTCTAGGCTTGACTATACGATTATGTTCTATCAATAGAAAAATCGATGATATACCCTCTGATGGTACTATCAAACCAGTGATCTACTTCTCTAGATATAGCGTTGTCAACTCTCTTGACCTTCTGGATCAATGTTGGTGTCCAAACCACAGGAGGTCTAGATATGATTTCAAACTGTGTCTCAACTAACCTAGCCAACCACTCGTGTAGCTCCTGATGGATTCCTCCAAAGAAGATGTCGTGAATGTCAGTGAAGATGTATCTTTGTAGCCAATATTTAGTGCTTATTTTAGGGTTCTTGTTCTGGGCTTCAACGAAGTCCTTCTCTTGATCCTATATCCACTTCTGAATCTCTATCTTTGACAGGAACCACCTTGACATTCCCTTAAAAATATTTTGGTCCTAACAATGGAACCATTTGTTGGCACAGGGGAAAACCCAACGTTCATCTTCAAGAGCACACCAACAAGCCTTAGCTACTAGCCCTTTCAGCAGCACCTACGAAGCAGATGTAGTCTCACCCGAAGCAGCGATGAGGGGGTTGTAGGACAGAGATGTCTACAATTAGGGGAATATCAAGTGGTTCTTATTACAGCAACAACATAACATGCATCTACCATTCAACTAGCTATATATATCCTTCACAACTATAGATCTAATCTAATACAACAATGCAGATAATAATATAACAATGACAGAGCTCAAAGCATCAATCACACACACAACAACAGATGTACATGGTTCACCCTCTCTCTAGGGATACGTCCACATAACTGTGCTTATGATATATTAAGATAAATCTTATAGTTCTGATCTGCGCTCTTGGCCAATAGATCCTCTCTCTCTCTGTCTCTCTTTCTCTCTCCCTTCCTACTCACCCAGCTGCAGGACTTGATATTCGCACCCAGCTGAAGATATTACAATATCAGAAGGCTCTCTCTCTCAGCACTTCTCTCACCCATAATACAATATTCTCCCAATGAACAATAATCGATAACAAGGCTCAACCACAGTACCGACCCAACCTAGGTCCTCTCGACCTCTATTTATACATTACAATCCCTCACCGACAGCCTCAGGTCAAAACCTAGGTGTCAAAACCTTAATTACCAAAACCCTAGGTGTCTACAACCCTAGGTCAACTTGACCCATTCATTCCGGGCTTCACCAACCTATCTTTCCTTATTCATCTCGCGGTGCTCCAAGGCATCTAATGCTAGCTTCTTCCACTTCCTGAGTCATCCTCGGTCCATCTTCCTTATTGATCTTTCATCCTTGATCTCCTCATCCAACGACTTTCTTTTCTGCACTTCACTCCATCTTTTATGTTCTTTTGCTCACTTTGACCCAGTGACAGTCACTGTGTCTCCCACAAAGCTCGCTTTTTACCTTTTCTTCCTCGTTCTTCGCTTCCTTCCATAACCAAGGGCCAACAATTTATTTGTTTCCATTACTAGATGGATGGTTTCAATTCATGAAGTCTATGCCCCATTTTCAAAAGGGGCCAGTAGTAATGACTGGGTGTAGAAGAGTAGGTGGTGCTCGTGCTTTGTTGGCATAAAGCTAACATTTGTCACATTGCTTCACAGTGTGAATGCAATCGTGAAACAATGTAGGCCAAAAGTAGTCGGTGCGAATCATTTTCTGAGCGATGGACATCCCTGAGAGGTGGCCCCCACAACCTCCGTTGTGGCAGTCGTTCAAGACTCTATTAGCCTCATCGATAGTCAAACATCAACGGAGTATGGTGTCGACCCCTTGCCGATATAAGATATCCCTGATGAGGAGGTAACGAGGGGCCTGGTGGAAAATACGTCGATGATCATCTCTAGAGAGGTGGTTACCGAACTTTTGTGTTCGGAGGTAGATGAGGAGATTTTCATACTAAGGATCATCCGAGGAGATGTAAAAGATATGTTCATCGGGGAAGTCAATATTGATAGGGGTAATGGTAGTATCTGAGGGAAATGTTGTAATGAGTTCGGCAAGGATGAGGGATTTCTTACTCTTGGGTATGGAAAATTTTTGGTCATACTCTTGAAGGATGATGATCCATCTGGTGAATTTTCCATTAATTTTCCGGCAACTCAGCAAGTATTGCATGGGGTTGGAATCAACTACGACTTTGGTAGTGCGAAGCAGAATATAGTGATGCAATTTTTGGACTTCAAGGACAACTACAAGGGAAATTTTCTCTTCGTGATTGTATTTAAGGGGTGGCCCTGAAATATTTTTACTAATGTAGTAAATTAAATGCTCACGGTCATCATCCCCTAATTGGATGAGAACTCCTGCTACTGAGATGGTTGAGGCTGACAAGTAGAGGATATAGTCGCGGTTATAGTCAGGTGGACTAATCAAAGGGGCATTGGAGAGTGTCGCTTTAAGATCATCAAAAGTGGATTGAGCATGTTCATCCCATTGGAATGGGATGTCGTGGAATAGCAAGTGAAGGAAACCATGTGCATGAGTGGCATAATCTGGGACAAAGCGCCGTAAAAATTTATCTTTGCCTTGTAGGCTCTGCAGTTGGCATAAATTCTAAGGAGGTGGAATTTTCGTGATGGTTTGGACCTTAAGGGGGTCCACAATAATATCCTTTTGGGAAACAATGAACCCAAGGAGGTGGCCAGCAATGCCACAAAATATGCACTTGAGGGGGTTCAAGTGGATGCTATACTGAAGACACCTTTGGAAGATGTTTCGTAAATCATCGAGATGTTGAGTTCATTTCTTGGATCGAGTTTTGAGGTCATCCAAGTATGTGAGGATCATATGAACCAGATTGTAATGTCCCCCACCTCTTAGAGAGGTGATGAGGAGACTCAGTGGCCTGGGCACCCCCACTAGGTCATAGTCTCACACTGAGGGGGGAAAGTCAAGAAGTTAAAAGTTATATTTTTAAGTTGACTTAAGAAAGGAAAAGGATAAAGGAGTAAAAGATAACTCAACAGAAGAATAGAAGATTAACCCTGGGAGTTAACCTAACTCAACAGAGAATTAGAAGGAAAAGTATAAGTAAGAGGCTGGGGCACACCTATTACTCATTCTGGTTTTGGGTTAGCATTTGCTATTGCTCTTGAGCATTCAGTTTGGGGGTTTTGTTGTACAAACCCTTGTGAGCAACTCAGTGGTGAAATATCCACTCACCTTGTTCCGTAGCTTGGTCTCAGGGATGACAAACTCCTCCACACCATTCTAGTCTCAGCCCATCTCCATCTAGTGCTTCAGAAGGTAGCAGGCCTTACTGCTCTTGTGTTTCTAGCAAGGGTGCACCATCATCTAGAGGGAGGTTCGATCCAGCTTATCCTGAGGGCCTAGGGCCATTCCGACAGTTGGGTTTTGTTTACAGGGGCAGGACCATCAGTTTTAGGGATTTTTTGGAGGGTTATCATCATTCTACATTTGTATGCAAATTGGGATGTCTTGGAGTCATAGGGGATGTCCTGTGATTCAGTAAAACTCAGATCTAGGGAGATCTACTCGAGATCTGAGTCTGAAACTTCTCCCACGGGATTCTCATAGCCTGGTCTATATTCTTGGAGAGTTTCGGAGCATTTGGAGGCCCCCTTCATCAGGGATGAACCAACTAGGGTTTCATTCATCCAGTGGGGCGCACCATTCAGTGGAGGAATTCATATCTACAGGGTTTGAGACTGTATTTGGGAATTTGGACATCTGGGTTGTCCTTACAGTTGCACGATCTATCATTTGGCATATTTCTTGGGATGATTGGACACTTTTGGTAGAAGGTCTGAATTATTGAGGGCTTCAACATTCTAGCAGGGCATGGCACTTTCCATCTTGGAGGTTGAGAATTAGTACGGTGAGGATCTACTTGATTCAGTATTCATTGTATATCTAGCCTTGGAGGCTTATTTTGTATTGTTGGGAGCATTTTGTAGCAGCTCATATCTATTGCTTGTACAACCATTTGAAGTTTATGCCAGATCATCCATCTATTGTATTGATCTTACATTGCTCATAATAAAAAGGTCAGATCTTTTCTTGTGCTTCTACATATTGAATATATTGTGATCTTCATGTGTTGATGAATCTTGTATGCACTTAATAACTCAATAAATACCTACACATCAATAGATCAGTAGTATTTAGTGACTCCAAGAAAGAATTTGGCTTGGGATCATTACAGTGGTATCAGAGCCTCGATCCTCCAAACCTATGGAGAGATCGGTGCATGCAGAGGTATAGGGGAATTGTTATGGGTTGGAGGAAGAAAAACAGTAGTGAAACAGAGGCAGAAATGGAAGGGTCAGGAGACGACCATGAGCCTCAGGGCTTGGCTCTCTTAGTAGCTGAATTTAGTAAATTCTAGCAAAACATGAACCGCACAGAAAGCACATTGGTCAAATAGTTGGATGAGTATCAAGAAACGAACAGAAGGGACAGGCCGAAATCTGTGAAACCTAGAAGAAACTTGATGAGAATCTATAGAAAATGAACGAGAACCAAAATAGGATAACGAACCTTCTAGTGCAAGTAACCCATCGAGGCAAAGATCCTGATACGTATGGGAATAAGGAGGCTAGAGGGTCTAGTGGAACCCATGAGGAAGTCAGATATAACCTGGAGAAAGCACCGGGATCCGAAGGAAGTCTTGGAGGTGGCATGTTCCATGGGAAGATGGGTAGCAGGACCAATCATAGGCCATATGTGCCAGTGTTCACAGATGAACCGCTAGGCCGACACTCAGGTAGAAGAGCTAACCCTAGACCATACATGCCCACATTCACAGATGAGCAAGGGCAGCATGAACAAGTTGAATATTTTGTGGAACAATTAGCCAGGAGTACCAGGGAATACTACAGCTTGGATATGAAACTTCCAAGACAGATGTCCCTAGATCAGTATTGTCAACTCAGGTTTAGAAACCAGCCTAGGACGAACCACAGGGGCAACTTTGAGTTTGAGCGAAGGGTAGGGAAGATATAGATTCCATACTTTGATGGTACAACTAAGATGACAGCACAAGCATGGGTGCAGAAGCTGGATACTTACCTACAACTTAACCCCATGAGAGAGATGGAGGCCATCAAGTTTGCCACTATGTACTTGGATGGAAAGTCCCATGACTGGTGGTACCATGGGCTCACCACACTCGGCCACAACTAGATTGTATCCTATACAGAATTCACTTAGAGGATCATTGATAGATTTTATCTAGGAGATCCTGAGTTACATTTCCAGGAGCTCACCCAACTCAGGAAAACAGGTACGGCTGAGGCATACATTGATGAGTTCTAGAGGTTGGCAGTGATGGTGCAAGATATGTCCCCAACCAGGATCATGATGCTCTTTACATAAGGATTGATGGAACCCTTGAAGGGTTGGGTTAAGGCCTTCAATCCTACCAGCCTATAGGAAGCCATTTTGAAGACGAGGGATCTGGGTCCAATCGCTAAACCAAAATTCATACCCAGACCACCTCTTAACAATGGTGGAAGAGATCAAAGGCCTCCAATAAACCAAGGAGGATGTGACCCTAAGGGTTATGACAAGGGCCATGGCAGAATAGATGAAAACACCAGGAGGGAATTGAGAAGGAAGCAACTTTGCTTCACATGCAAGGAGCCATGGAATCCCTCACACAAGTGCATGGGACGAGGATAGGTAAATTACATTGAGGTCACTTTAGATGATGAAGAAGAGGATGAGTATGGTCAAATACAAAACATGGAGGCCGAAACATTAGAGGCAACAGAAGAGGAGGTTCCAAAACTAGACTGTGCGGCTAGAGAGAAGGCTACGTTGGCATCTATCAGCGGGGTACCCAAGTTCAACACCTTTAGGATGAGAGGGGTCTTGCAAGGACAGAGAGTGTCAGTTCTGATTGATGGAGGAGCTTCCCACAATTTCATTGATGCAGCATTACTGAAGAGGAGGCACATACCTACAGTAGAGTTTGAAGGATTCAAAGTGGTGGTAGCAGGTGGTAGTACTATGCCTTGTAACAGATACATACCAGGTATGAAACTCACCTTAGGAAGGCATGAGTTAGTTCAGGATGTGTATGTGATGGATCTTCCTGATACCAACATCATCCTAGGGGTGCAGTGGCTCAGCACTTTAGGACCCATCACCACAAATTACA
>ML784809.1:366623-382055 GCA_009831015.1 Picea engelmannii
CATTTGTACACCTTATCAATCATGATAAGACAATAATAAGTCATATTTACATCAAACACTATTGGGTCCATTTCCCAAAACTTTGTGCTATGGGTCTTTCTTCAAGGGTTGACATCAATGACAACCAACCTTAATCAACAGTTGTAGCTTCAGTCCTTCACACAATTCACTAATTCTCCAATGTCTCACTTAACCTTGTTTGCCTCTAACCTTTTCCATGAGAATCCCTTCAATATATAGGAGAGAATGAATTAGTTACTTGGATAAGAATGATCTCAAAATATCAGGAAATCCAGTACTTAGATAACCATTCGAATGCCATCTCATCCTTCTAGAAGATTCCCTTCTAGAAGGTTCAAGAATTCATCTTTTTCCCTTCTTTAGAAAGAGTTCGCACCCTAGTAATTAGACACAGTGCAAACTTCTCGCACCCTGGCTTAAGGTAGCCTGCGAGAATCATGCATTCTCGCAGGCAAATGTATTAGCAGCCTGTGAATCTTCCTCAAAACTGTGATTTCTGGAAAGAGATGAAGGTAACTTTTTCTCAAGAGAAAGTTCTAATGGAGAGCCTGAGTACACCATCATCAATACATCATCATGACGACCAAAATCATGGATAACAACAAGACTTGGGAGGAACACCTTCAACATGTGGACCAAATCCTGTCAATCATGGAAGAATAGTCACTATACGCCAAGGAATCCAAGTGTGAGTTTGAAATGAAAGAAGTGCTTTACTTGGGACACATCATAGGGGAAAAAGGGGTATAGGTACACCAGGAGAAAATAATATCCATTAGGGAATGGCCTACTCTAAAAACACTCACAGAACTGAGGGGATTCCTGGGCCTATGCACATACTACAGGAAATTTGTCAAAGGGTTTTCTCAACTGTGCGCACCCTTGACTGACCTGACCAAAAAGGGGTCCTTCAAATGGAATGATGAGGCCCAAATCACGATGGAGAAAATGAAAGAGGTCATGAGCACCTGCCCAGTTCTAGCTCTTCCTGATTTCAGCATACCCTTCACTTTGGATTGTGATGCCTCGGGGGAAGGTATAGGGTCGTGTTGATGCAGAACAAGCACCCCCTTGCCTATGAAAACTGGAAACTTAGGGGTCCTGAACTACTTTACAACATTTACGACAAAGAAATGTTGGCTATCATGCATGCACTAGCAAATTCAGGCAATATTTGGTAGGTGCAAGGTTTGTGGTCAAATCAGACCATAACATTCTTAAATATCTATTGGAGTAGAAGGATTTGAATGAAAGACAGCAAAAATGGGTAAGCAAAATACAGGCCTATGACGTTGACATTGAATTCCTCAAAGGGAAGAAAAATGCAGTGGTCGATGCATTATCCAGAAGGCCATCCATTTTTTCCATGTCTGGTATGTCAATCGACTAGAAGGAACACTTGATAGTGGAATATGCAAAGGATCAGTTCGCTTGTCAACTATTGGACGAGAAAATATAGGATGACAACTTCAGGGTCATAAATGACCTCATCTATTACAATGGCCGGATATTTTTAGTTCCTGGATCAGCTCTCAAAGCTAAGATAATGCATGCATGTCATAACTCACCAGTAGTAGGGCATCAGGGCATCAGTAAGACGTACAGGCAGGTGAGAGAGAGGTTTTCATGGAAAGGCCTCAAGGAATATGTGATGAAGCATGTCAAAGAATTCACTACATGCCAAGAAAACAAGGATGAGCACACGCACCCTGCAGGACTGTTGTATCCCCTACCTATTCCAAAGCACAAGTGGGAAAGTATATCCATGGATTTCATCACCGGGTTGCCCAGAGCACAGGGGAAAGATTGCATTTTCATGGTGGTAGACAGGTTGACGAAGTTTTCACACTTTTTTCCCATAGCCATAGACTTCAATGTAGCACAGGTGGCTGAATTATTTTTCAGAGAGGTGTTCAGACTACACGGCCTACCCAAAACCATCATCAGTGATAGGGACAGCATATTCATGAGTAAATTTTGGCAGGAGTTATTCAGATTAGTGGGTACGTCATTGACTCCTAGAAATAGCTATCACCCTCAGACGGATGGTCAGACTGAGATAGTCAACAAATGGGTGGAAGGTTACCTCAGAAACTACGTAGCAGGACAACAGAAAGCATGGGTCAGATGGTTACATTTGGGAGAATATTGCTACTACACCACCCAACATATGTCCATTGGCATGTCACCCTTCAGAGCTTTATATAGCTATGATCCTTTATCATTTGTGGAGATTGCATTTGGTGACAACAGGGCTCTGATGGTACAAGATTGGATACAGCAGAGGCAAGACATTCTCAGGGAATTGAAGGATCATTTACAGAGGGCACAAAACCAGCAAAAGGTCCAAGCAGACAAGCACAGAGTTGATCGTACCTTTGAGGTTGGAAATTTAGTCTATTTGAGGTTGCAACCATATAGGCAGGCCTCCATTAAAAGAAGTGGAGTGAAGAAACTACAGCCACGTTTCTTTGGACCTTACAGAGTCGGCAAGAGGATAAGCACAGTAGCTTATGAGCTAGAGCTTCCATAGGGTAGCAAAATTCACAACGTCTTCCATGTCTCGTGCCTTAAAAAATCCCTCGGTCAACACGTCAGGCCTATTGAGGCATTACCTCCCATGGATGAGGAGGGACAACTTTTTTTGATTCTAGAGGAGGTGTTAGAAGTTTGAAGGAAGAGGATATGAAACTAAAGCATCAAGGAGTATCTGATCAGGTGGAAGGATTTACCCATTGAGGATGCCACTTGGGAGCAGAAGCACGTGGTTAGAGAAGTAGGTTTGGAATTGCTTGAGGACAAGCAATTTGAAGCAGGGGAGATTGTAATGTCCCCCACCTCTTAGAGAGGTGATGAGGAGACTCAGTGGCCTGGGCACCCCCACTAGGTCATAGTCTCACACTGAGGGGGGAAAGTCAAGAAGTTAAAAGTTATATTTTTAAGTTGACTTAAGAAAGGAAAAAAATAAAGGAGTAAAAGATAACTCAACAAAAGAATAGAAGATTAACCTTGGGAGTTAACCTAACTCAATAGAGAATTAGAAGGAAAAGTATAAGTAAGAGGTTGGGGCACACCTATTACTCATTCTGGTTTTGGATTAGCATTTTCTATTGCTCTTGAGCATTCAGTTTGGGGGTTTTGCTATACAAACCCTTGTGAGCAACTCAGTGGTGAAATATCTACTCACCTTGTTTCGCAGCTTGGTCTCGAGGATGAAAGAATCCTCCACACCATTCTAGTCTCAGCCCATCTCCATCTAGCGCTTCAGAAGGTAGCAGGGCATACTGTTCTTGTGTTTCCAGCAAGGGTGCACCATCATCTAGAGGGAGGTTCAATCCAGCTTATCCTGAGTGCCTGGGGCCATTCCAACAGTTAGGTTTTGTTTGCAGGGGCAGGACCATCAGTTTGAGGGATTTTCTAGAGGGTTATTATCATTCTACATTTGTCTGCAGATTGGGATGTCTTGGAGTCATAGGGAACATCCTGTGATTCAGTAAAACTCGGATCTAGGGAGATCTGCTTGAGATCTGAGTCCGAAACTTCTCCCACGGGATTCTCATAGCCTGATCTATATTCTTGGAGAGTTTCAGAGCATTTGGATGCCTCCTTCATCAGGGCCGAACTAGCTAGGGTTTCAGTCATCCAGTGGGGTGCACCATTCAGTGGAGGAATTCATATCTACAGGGTTTGAGAGTGGATTTTGGAATTTGGACATCTGGCTTGTCCTTACAATTGCTTGATCTATCATTTGGAATATTTCTCGGGATGATTGGACACTTTTGGTAACAGGGCCAAATTATTGAGGGCTTCAGCATTCTAGTAGGGTGTGGCACTTTCCAACTTGAAGGCTGAGCATTAGTACAGCTCATATCTACTTGATTCAGTCTTCATTGTATATCCAGCCTTGGAGGCTTATTTTGTATTGTCGAGAGCATTTTGTAGCAACTCATATCTATTTCTTGTATGGCCATCTGAGGCTTATGCTAGATCGTCCATCTATTGTATTGATCTTACATTGTGTTGTTCCTGAGTCTGTACTTAAGTCTTAAAAGTACAATGTCAAGGCATCCAAAAGTGGGTAAAAGATGGAGAAGGGAGAAACGTCAACCTTCGACAAGGAAACTAAGGAAGATTTCTTCGTTGGCGTGGTCTAGCTTCCAACTGTTCTTGGATAGTTATGTCTTGTTCAATGGATGCCCATGATCGTTCAAGTTCAGCCCAGTTAGTTGTCGTTTTAAGACTAGTGTCAAAAAGGTTTAAGGCAATGTGCATTTGGTTCGATAGTCCAGGTTCGATATTAGGCTGTGTTGGTACAAGAACCTTCATGGCGGAACAGTAAAAGTAGGAAAAACTTCAAGAGAGATTAAATGTTGTCTCAATTTGGTCTTATAAAAGAGAATTTACGGTTTCAGAAATAAAATATGGGTGAAAATCAAAGGCTCGTTCCCGTAACTATATTATATTTTAATAAAGGTTTGAGGTGGGAGAAAAACATTTAACTGTCTATGGTGTAAGGCTCCTATCAAGGGAGAATCTCCCGTATAAACAGTAGAGGAAAAATGTAAGGAAATAACCGATGTAGCAGAGAATATGTGTAGAATTATGAAAATGCAGACTGGTCTTACACCCACTGATAGTTGGTACAGAGGAAAAACAACAAACAATTGCAGAAAACCAAAATTCATTCGCTATAGTAGTGGTCGTACTAAATTATAACGAAGCACATCAGTTAAGAAAATGAAATGGAATGAAATATGAGATACAAGGAAGCAAACTTGTAATGCAGCCGTGACGGAATTGAGAATCTTCAGATCTGCCTGTATTAACTCTCAAATGTAAAAAACTCTGTTACAAATGACACAAAAAGGTCCAACCTTGTTTATTTCTTTATGTGGCATATTTATACAATTTTACAAATAAGATAGAATCTCAAAAGTCACCAAATTTCGGTTATGGCAGGGAGGAAATCAATCACTCCATTTCCTCTTCTCTGTCTTCACTTGGTGCCGGACGTTTGTCCTCCCACGAGCTCTGTACAGGTGACACACTTTTCAACCAGTTGATATATTAGCCACGACAGTTCTGCTTGACAGCTGGCTTCAACAAAGTAACATTCTCATGCTAACTGCTGCAGCCTGTCTTCCATATGTTCATCTATGATGTCGACGACGCATAACCGTGCATTGGGTTTAATCATAGACCTATCTACTTGGACTATGTCCACCATAGTCATCTGAGAGATATCGGCCAAATCTCTTTCTTCCTTTTTTTCAGATCAAGCAAGATATTTTCCACATTCATTTGCATCAACGTCTCGGCATTGCCTCCGCTGTTAATGCCTAGTAGGTCACCGTCTATAGAATTAAAATCCTCTTCTAAGGAATCGGTTATCTTTTTGGCTTGTTGCTTGCCCTTGGCGATGTTATGCTCCCATTCCTTTAACGGGATGTTTCCTCTGGTTTGCTCTGAAAGGGTGAACCTGGGAGTACCTGCCAAAACCCCGTTGTTCATGGCTATTACAGCCTCCTGGAAAGCGACCCGAGCTACTCTGGCATCCCTTTCTCTGGCAGATAAGTTCACGGATACCTAATTGACCAGCAAATAGTTGTCCCGGATCACTTCTATCTTGGCAAGCAAATTTCGCTGTGCCGCAGAGACTCTACTATGAATCTCGCTCGCCTGGGATTTGAACATCCCGATGTCTATCATTCTGTTCTCGGCAATTTCCACCCTAGCTTGTAGCCATTCAATCAAATTCCTTTGCTGGCTCGCCTACACCTGACCCTCCCGGACCACCAGCTGTGTTTGCTCGAGCTTAGTTTTGAGCATCTCTATCTCATTCTTATCAGCCAACCTGGCCTACTCTATTCCTACGCTCGCCTGGTCTTTAGCGGTCTCTGTTGCTGTGGACAATCTGGCTTCAAGGGTCCTAATGAGACGATTTTTTCTTTTAAGCTGGTTTTTTAGGAGCCCAACTGAAAATTGATTCGTCGAGGCATATGCTCCTAGTGTTCCTGCTATCTCAATAGAAAATTGATCACTTTTCTTGTATTTTCCATCAGTTATGACTTTATATTTCTTGGCAGTTGACTCCCCTTCTTGATAGAATTCACTTTTCACTACTTCCTTTCTCTTTTTATCGAAGAAAAACTCATTCGGAGAGAGTTCTTCTACTCTTATGGGCCTCAATTCCTCATTAAATATCCATCCCGCATCTATATTTCCCTATGTTGACTACAAGGGGGTGACTGATGTGATGGGTTCCTCGATCTGCTTCGCAGATTTTCCCGAAGTAGCTACTGGACTCTATTTCTTTGGCGGGTCAGGAGTCCTTATTTCTGTTTCCGGACTCTGTTTCTTCGGCAGGTCCGGAGTCTTTTTCTCTGCTTCCAGACTCTTCGTTTGTTCCCCCTCATCCTGGTGTTTTTCCTGGTCGGGAGTCGCATCCTTAGAGCCTTCGGCGTCCTTCTGTGTTGTCTCCGAAGTACCTGGACCCTCACCTCACAACACTGCGGGGAGACAGCTACGTCGATGTTCCTAGAACTTTAGAACATCGGCTCTTTCCTTGGGTGCCAAGGATTGTATCCTGGCTAGAATCTCCTCATAGGACTTTGCTCCTCGGAAAATGTCATCCGAGGGCGAATTCTCATGCTCAAATCTCTTGAGCCCGCAATTTGCCAAATGGTTGCTTACGACCCTCTACGGATCGTGCTTCTTGTATTTGATGGAGACCAAATTTAGGTCTTCCAGGGCCGCTGCCTCGGCTTTGGCATGCCCGAAATCTAATAAAGAATAAGAATTCAAATGAATAGGAAAAAATGGCCATACCTTCTTTGAGCACCCTTTAAGTTCTTTGCTTACACCGCCAACTACTGTTTTCCGAGTGGCCTCACGACAAGCCAACTTGTTGGGAATGAACAATGGCAGTGCATGCGGGGGAATAGAAGCCTCGAAAACTCTGAGGTATGAAAATTCTACTTCTACGTACCAGTCCGCTATGCTGCTCAGATTTGTTACTATGTTGTCTGAGATTCGGGGTGGCGGGTGACCAAAAATGGCGACATGCAGGGGCACCATTACCCAGTTAAAAATTTCATAAGCAAAAATTTTTTCTTTGTTTTCCCATAATTTTGCATGATATACATGTATGGGTTCGTCTTTGGGCAGAGTCCAAGCCCATCTCATTAATGGAAATGGTGTCATAGAACAAATTGCGTCCATAATGTATGCGGACATGAAGAATGACGACGCCTTCCCCTTCTCCTTCTGCTCCCGATACTCTGTGACCCAATTGGTCAAGCTATCTGAAAGCATCTTTGCCCAGTTAAAGGAATAGCCTTCAGCGACCCGAGACATTAGAGGCACCCACTCAAGGAAAAAATGTGAGGTATCCTCTTTCCCGAATAACCTGCATGTCATCATGGCCACATATTTGTACTGTGGTTCCAAAGAAGCGATTGAATATATGCCATGGCTATCAGCCCTAAACTTTGCGGTGTTTGAAACCCAATCTTTTATCAAACTGGACATTGTTTTATCATACTGTACGCATTCTTTCTCCTTGAACTTATCCAAGAACTCAGCGCCATATGTGTAGTCGTACACCGTGGGCAGCTTATACACGGTTTGCAGATGTTCCGGCCTGAAAGTCCCGATGGTGACTTTCTGCTCGTTCATGATAGTTCTGGTCGGTATGTCTACATGGTCCAATGCCCATTAGACCATATCATAATATGGAAGCAATCGTGGCTTGGATGCTACTTTGTGCATTCCAGATTGGACGACTATTTTGTATTTGGTGGTTACATCATCTCTTTCATTGTCATCGGAGTCGTCGGAATAATCCACCAATTCTGCTTGCAGAATATCTGAAACATAAGACTTGTTCTGGACCGAGTTGATACTTCAGGACGAAGTATCGGAGACATTGTCTGAGCCTTGTCCCGAAACCTCAACATTTTCCTTTGTTGCTTTTCGTGGAGCCATGGCTGAAACTTGCGTTTTAGCTCTTCTGTGATAGAACTGCATATACATACAGGAGTCAGTTTACTCAGAGGTGGTGAGCTCTGCGTGCTATGAAAATGCATTTGTCATAATGAAACACAGCTCTTATATATACTCAAGAAACTCGGTACCTTTCAGAATAAGTTTGTCAAATCACATTTGGAAATAAATTATGCCATAAAAATCCGATCTTATACTTCGATTTACCCTATTTCCTCATTAATGTCATAAATTTTGGCAGTTTTAAAATTTCAGTTGGCGCATGGAGGAAAAAGGCTACCTCGTAAATCATGCAGACATCAAAGCACAGGATAATCATTGATTTAGCTTAATTAATCCAATTTTACCGCTGTTACAATGTTTCGGTATTCGTTATATCGAGGATTTTACTTAAACATTTTGAGTTTCTAACACCCGAGACCATGAAGATCGAGTTTGGTTAAATAAAAGGTAATCGTGATTTGGGGCTCCATTAATTTTATAATTATTATATTCTCCATATCGCGACTCGGAGCTTCGAAGATAAGTTTTTGGGAGATTTACATGCCGAGCTGCGAAGCCGCGAGATCACGATAACATGACTTAATTAAAGGGAAGATAATCTTGGATTAAGTGATTAATTAATCACGTTATAACTGCATCATGATTTCGCGAGTCAGGGCTGAGACGGTGTAACTTTCGAAAAAGATAACGCCGAGTGGCGAAATGCCGAGAGAATATTTTACCATGATTTAGCTTTTACCCTTAACCTTGACATGAGTTACTCAAATAAGGACCTCGTGTCCTCGGCTATCGGGGCTATGACAACAAATTTTTGGGTTTGGCAAATGTCGAGGCACGAAACCCTGACGACGTTTAATCATGAGTTAGGGAAAACTTTACCCTCGTTACTACCTCGAGCGAAAAGTTAAAACAACTTCGCTATTTCATGACTCAGGACATGTGAACTGCATGAGTTATAGTATCCGATCTACGAGATCCCGAAGTAGAACGAAAAAGGAAACATTTTACGAAAGGTAGGAATTGTTTTGAGAGTGGAATAATCATCACTGCTCACATGATCAAGCTTCAGAGATCATCGATATCTCAGAGGGGAAATGAAAATCATTTTTAGATTTCAAGAATTAAGAATGAAACTTGTGAAGGGCTAGAAAAACAGAGGCGGATCCAACACATTGCTCATAATAAAAAGGTCAGATCTTTGCTTTTGCTTCTACATCTTGAATATATTGTGATCTTCATGTGTTGATGAATCTTGTATGCACTTAATAACTCAATAAATACCTGCACATCAATAGATCAGTAGTAGTTAGTGATTTCAAGAAAGAATTTGGCTTGGGATCATTACACAGATCATGAAAGATGTATGTCATGGCCCGTTGGAATGTTGTGCCAGAATTCTTGAGGCCAAAAGGCATGACATGATATGAAAAATTTCCCTAGGGGGTGGTGAATGCGGTTTTGTATTGATCGGATGGGTGAATTTGAATTTGGTTGTAGCTAGAGAAATTGTCCATGAAGGATAAAGCCTCGTGACTGGCGCAATCATCGATAATTTGGTCGATAAAGGGCATTGGAAAGTTGTCTTTGGGACATGCATGATTGAGATCACGAAAGTTCATACAGACACGGATAATTCCCTATTTTTTGTTAACAGGGATAGGGTTGGAGACCCATGGCGTATAGGCGATGGGGTAGATGAACCCAGTAATGCGTAATTTATCAATCTCAGACTTGATGGCCATTGCTTTTGGGGAATAGGTGTGATATCAGGCCAAGTGTCTATACAATGTTTGATGATAGAGGGATCAAGGCCAGGCATCTCTATGTATGACCAGGCAAAAATGTCCCAGTATTCCTGGAAGAGATCTTTGTAGGCGGTAATTTCTTCAGGAGTGCATGCGGCGCCAATGGTGATTTCCTCTACGACTCCATGTTTGATGGAAATATCGATTTTGATGGTGGGGGAAATGTTGGCCATATTTCCTTCTTCAAAATTGTCAGGGGTAGGGATAGGGATAGGGTTGTTGAACCAATCTATATGCCCTAATGGAAGAAAATATTTGGTTTCGACTGCATACATGGGATGCTGGTTAGGAAGTGCAAAGGTTTCCTGTGAAAGAAAGTGCGCTCTGTGGTGGAGCGCATCCCATGGGAAATTTGGGGTAGTTAATTCCTCAAGGATGTCCTCATCATAGTGGAACTGTCGAGAATACAAGGGATCCAAAAGACTGATATCGGTGACTATTACCGTGTGGTTGTCTTATGGTGGTAAAGAAGCAATGGGGGTGATGCAAGGAGATTGCGATCATTCACTCAACATAAACCAAATATCAAGATATTGTGGGGTAAAAATGGTAGTCGGGCATAAAATTTCCATGGGGAAATGAACTAGAGAATTAGGGGGGTTTGGGGGTAAATCCTCGTACAAATCATCCAAGAACCATGGAGGAGTAGGGAGTGTCGCGAGCTCAGGAGAAAGGATATGAATAACCTCAAGAGATGGAGTAGGGGTAATCATTGATTCTGCTGGCACTGGAGGGGGTGTAGGATTTTAAATAAGGTCCATTTGGTGATGCCTATATTCCATGATCATAGGACATTGATATGTAAAATGATCAAGTGATTGGCATTGAGAGAAAGGACACCTCATACGTTCATTGATTGAGGTCGTGACATAGTGAAAATCAGTGACAATTGTGTGAGGTGATGTGGATGGTAGGGGTTCTTGGTGAAAGATCTGGCGTACTACGATTAGCATCTACCAGAATTGAGGTAGTGTTGGACAATGGTGTGTATAGTGGCCATACTCTAAGCAGATGGTGCATGCGAATTTGATTCGTAGTCCTTTGCTACTTGTGTTAGGGGAGATAGTGGCAGTACTTGAGGAAGCGACAAGCGGTGTTGGTGCTCGAGGGAGTTGAATTAGGTTGTGTAGCTCAGGAAGAGATGGGCATTTGTTGGTGGGGTGTCCATTCTACTCGCATAGAGTGCACAAAGTTTGGATGCGAGGAGGAAGGGGAGTGATGGGCTCTTTCTTCTTCTATCTGCCCCCAGTTGTAGCGGTGGTGTTAGCAAGTGGGGTTGGTGATGGTGTTGTGGGGGTAAGTACTTGAAACTGCATCAGGATTCCTTCAGTTTGAGGAGGGAGAGATGGTTGAGGGACCATTGATGGTGGATGTAGATACCATACTGAGATTGATAACACCATATTAGGAAGGGTAAGCGTTGCATCTACTTGAAAATCTTGTATGCCCAGTGGGGGATAAAAGAAGGGAATTTGAGTAATGGCTTTGGGAACTGTCTCCCAAACCAGGATATGGCCCTGGCGAGAGGTTAAATCATGAACACGTGGAGTTGACAAGTTCTCAGGAGATTCCTGAGGGAGGAGCTCTGTGACTAGTGGGACATCAGATATAAGAGAGGCCTCATTGGGAGGAAGGGTATCTCTAGTTTTAGCTCCATTGGATGAGACAACACATACCTGTGTTCAAGAATGTATGAGCAGTGGTGCTCCATGGTATTTCCCTACTAAGGATGGGTCTTTGAAAATTTTGGGGGCCATCTCGATGAGTGGGTAAGTCTCAGGATTAGTATGGACGAAAGGGAGGATGTTATCGATATTGGTAGAAGGGTTAGGCTCATAATGTGAAACTTGATTGATGGTGATGATCTTCCCGTTATGGGGGAACATCATGGTTCGAAACATAGAAGAGGCGATTGCCTTCATAGTGTACATGTAACTATGACCGAACAAGATATTATAATCAAGTGGGGCATCGATAACCTCAATGTCAATAAGAATGTTTTTTCCCCTGAGTTCAATGGGGACATTTTGGAAGAGTCCTTCTAGAGAAGATGGTCGTATGTCATAAGCTCTTAAGGTGATGGCAGATGGTATGAATTTAGGGGAGCCCAATTTCTGCCATACGGATTTGGACATGATGCATGTGGATGCACCTTCATCAATGATACATTGATGAACTGTGATGTTCCATATTTTAACCGGTATTTGAAAAGCGATGAGAGTGGGGAGGCGAGGTTCTCCACTATCAAGGTAAAATGTGATGAGTCGGGTATCCGTAGGATCGATTGCCCCCAGGGTAGAAATTAATGATTTTCGTTGAGTGGGACAATTTTGAAGGACTTCTAATACTGACATGGCGGCGAGATATTGGGCCAAGTCATCGACTAGACTGTAATTATGAGCCACCCTAGCCTGAGGGTTGTGGACATTCCTACACAATGGGATGCGAGGAATACGAAGGGGTGTTTCAGTTTTAGTATGAGGAATCATCAAAGGGGGTCCAGTTGTTACTGGGGGTGCTTCCGAGGTGGTGGGAGTAGACTCAGGGGGTGCATTGTATTGATGACTATGTGTTTGTAGAAGAACTTCTTCCTCGCTAGTGAGGACGATAGTGTGATCTGCAGGATTTCCCAGATTGGGATAGTGTCCCATCTATGGTAGGGTATGTTGCATGTCTTGTTGGGTGTTCATCACCCCTTGGTGAAGAATGGGCTTTTGCAGCACGGCTGGGGGTGGTTGCTACACATATTGTTGTGGGGCTCGCTGAGGGGCAGGTGGTGCTGGAGGACGTGGTCCATTTCCAGATTCTTTCATCCATTTAAAGTCAGCGATTTGGGGGCAATGGTGAGTATAATGGCCCAACTCATCGCAAAGGGTGCAAGGGAAGTTTGTCCAGAGATTGTTGTTATTCTTCCCTTGGCATTTGTTATTATTGCCCCCTTGAGTATTCTGGTTCCTTTGATTCTGGTTGCCCCCAACAAGTTGAGTCTATAGGGGATGGTTCCCTCCTGGTCCTGGATTATTATTGTTTCGGTTTTTGCCTTTTTTCTGGAATTATTCGATGGATGGGTCAGATTTTCCATGTTCAGTTGTTCAAAATGGTGGACTTGTTGAATGGGAGAAGGTTGAACAAAGTTAAACCCAACATGTGTTTTTCCTTGTGAAGGAGCAATGGGTTGGGGGGGACCGGGGAAAGGAAAGTACAGATTATGTTATGGCAATGATATGTAAGGTACATAGGCAGGCATGGTACTTTCATTACTGCTTAGGGTGTAAGCGGAGGTAGAGGTGTTTCCAGAACTTGGTTGAGCAGTCGAGCACATCATCGGTGTTGGCGGGGGTCCACTTATGGGTGGAGGGGGGGAAATAGAGTATGGTTGTTGATAAGGGGGAGGAGGGTAGTATGGGTTTCCTCCATATATTGGTGGACATGGAGGTGTACTATACGTATTTGGTTGTGGGGGGTATGAATTGTGGTGTTTTGTGGTACCAATCAATCCATCCGCAGAGTGAGACATCCCAAGTTTGTCGTAGTCGAATGGTACGGGCCTCGGGGCGTCAGGTAGTACTGTGTATAAGTATCTTGACTGGGAGTAAATGAGTTGAACTATTGATCCTTGCCGATGGCTTCTTCTTCAAACTGGGGGAAGGTAGAGGACACATACTTGGCAAGGAGGGGAACAAGTGATTTGAGGAACCAATTGAGACATTGTTGCTTGGGGGCTTCTGCTTTGCAGAGACTACATCGTCGATTCCATTCGTGAATGCGGTCGGTGATGTGTGTGGCAGAGGTTTGTTTAAATTCTGAGAGTAGTTCAAGGCCATTGTCATGACGGATTGGTAGTTGAAAGATTGTAAAAAATGCTTTGGCCAATGATTCAAAGGTCGCGTGGGACCCAGAGTTTTCTTCTAAATACCACTTGGCTAATGGGCCAGTGAGTGTGCGTTGAAATAAATTCAGTCAAATGGAATCATCCATGATGTTGTTTGAAGAGCACCATAAGTGGAAAGTCATGACATGGTTGGCAGGGTCATCCCCTGCCTTTCCTTCAAACTTGGGGATTTCTAAAGGTAACTTTGTGGGCATTGCAGGCCATGTGGGGTCGTTCAATATAAGATCATTGGTGAGTTTAGTCAGATCCAGTATATTGAGGGAAGCCAAGTATGGCATCTGTGGTGGTGGTGGAGGATTAATTCTAGCCATGGTGTGAGTTTTCTGTGTACCTGACCTGTGAAGGGGGCTAGATGGAGTTGTACTTCCTCCTTGAGAAGAATTTTTCCCCCTGCTTTTGTGTAAAGGAGAGTGTGGGGATGGTTGACCTTGGGAAGTGGACCCAAGTAAAGTGGAACCAAGTAAAGTTGATCCCAAAATAGTATCACTCACAGGAGTGTGAGAAGGTGGAGTCGAATAATTGGCAAGACAGAGGAGGGAGATTTAGCAAGCGTCTGGAATGACGAGGATTCTGTGGGTCCCCTATGATGTTCGACTAGCTAATTGGATGTGTGCAAATGGTAATGAGAGAAATAAATGAGTAAGATATTTTGTTGTAATTTTTGAACCTTCACAATATAATTCACAATCGCATGTAATCACAAAAGCATCATACATAAATCAACTGATAAAGAAGCATATATGTGGGTAGGTGGATTTTATCCGCGTGGGAGAACAAAGAAAAAAAATGCTCGTGTCCTAAAAGACGTAATTTCCTTCCTCTCAAATAGCAATAGACCTTCCAATAGCACTCAATAGTGGGGTCTGAAGCCACCAGAAGAGGAACTAGTGAAGGATGAAGCAATCAATTATAATGAGGGGTAGAGGATGCATATCCTGAAAGAGATGGCGATATTTCCCAATAGCCACACAAAATCCGATCAAGGTGCAATTGCAGCCCACAATTGCCACCTGGGTAGATGTCCTAAAATTTGGTCACTAGTTACCTCAGTCAAAGTGCGGCATTTAGATTTTTGGCCTCAAAAATGGGTCACAGGCTTGATCCCATCCAAGAGGTGGGTGCCTCAAGGGGGGACACATAGAACAACCAGACCTTGGAATTCAACCCTTCACGGGTATCTCCCTGCCTTATGGTGTAGGAACACTTGACTTCGAGGATTTTAAAGTTCCCTATTTGTCAACCTCTATTCTTTTGATGATGTGTGTTATCAGTGAAATTTTGTCCGCACAGGGCGACAAGAACTCCGCATCGTCAACACAGAAAAACAGTCATTCATGGCACAAGGATAAACTCCACAGCACAGAAAAAGGGTCAAAACTATACAAAATCACCAAAAAATTAAAAGGCGCTTTGCACCCACTGGGCACGCACGTGCGCGTGCACGACATCTTCATACATGGGGTGCATAGGCATGGCTGTGGGGTGCAAAACCCGCGCACCTGCCAAACGGCGCATTTATGGAACTGGTCGGCCTCCCAACCACTAATGGATCGGCTCCCAAGTTGATTTGACACCAAATCAGAGCTCAATCCGCGTGAGGGGGCTGGTCAAAGACCTAATTGTGCCCTAAAGAGCCCCTCTTCACATTCAAAAGAGGTTGCATAATAGCTCAATGCTTGGCTATAAAAAGCCATGAATGACCACCAT
>ML784810.1:0-17965 GCA_009831015.1 Picea engelmannii
TGATAAATATGACTCTCTTTTGTTTTCCATAAATACAGTGCTCACAGAAATCCAAATCAATTTGTTTAAGATCTGGTAACAACTTTCTTTTTTGAAGTATGTACATTGCCTTCTCACTCATGTGTCCAATCATATGATTCCACATTGTTGTATCCACTCATGTAGAAGCTAAAGATAAATAAGAGTCAATATTACCAGTACATAAATACAATGTACCTACCTTCCCTCCTTTTTCTATCACCAATGATCCTTTGGTGACCTTCCACACCTTCTCTGTAAATGTAGATATACAACCTTCAATTTCCAAATGTCCTGTTGAAATTAGATTTTTTCTTAGATCTAGAACATGTCTTACCTCTTTCAACAACCATTGCTTTCCATTCTTTTGATTTATCTGTATCTTTCCCATTCCAACAATTTTGCATGGTGAATCATCACCCAAATGAACCTGTCCAAAATCACCTTGAACATAATCTTGAAAATGTTTCCTATGGGGTGTGTCATGAAATGAAGCCCCTAAATCTATTACCCAAGACTCAAAAATATTATCTACATAATGAATCAAAGCATGTTGTAACACATCAACTGTTACATTTTCTTCCTAATTTTTCTCATGTTGTCCATCTCTTTGTTTCTTTGGAGCTCTGCATTATTTCTTTAGATGTCCTTTCTTCCCACATTTCCAACACTCTATCTTTCCTAATATGGATTTGGATCTACTCTTCCTAGAATTCTTACGGTTCCTTGAGTCCTTTCCTTATCCTTTTTTCTTCCCCCGTTCTCCATGGTCAACGCATTACCTGATGTCTCACTTGTTCTTGTTCATTGCATTTCCTCGCCAAGGATAACATAAACAACATCATCAAATTTCAGAGTGTTTGAACCAGAGACAAAGTTACTTACAACCATGACCAAGTCGTTCCATGTTTCTCGCAATGAGCAAACGATTAAAAGAGCCCTGACCTCATCATCAAGGTCCACTTTTACACAACTTAGCTGATTAGTAACCGTATTAAATTCATTTAAATCACCGGGAACATACGCACCTTCTCACATATTCATATTAAATAATCGCTTCATTAGAAATACCTTATTGGAAGCTGAGGTTTTTTCATACAGTTTAGCCAATGCATCCATTAGATCCTTTGTTGTCTTTTGTTTTGAAATATTGAAAGCCATTGATGTTGCTAGGCTCATCCGTATCATTCTCAGTGCCTTTCTATCAAAAATATCTCATTCTACATCTTTCATACTTGCTAGATTTTTATTTATTTTCCATCCAATGGTAGGTTGATCTAAGAGGATCTCAGTGGCCATCCACCTTGTCCAACTAGCTCAAAACAAATTTGTGGAAACTTACTATTTTTAGCAGTTTTTCGGTTCCCAAACTTTTGGGGCCATTTTGAGGGCCTAAACGATGTGTTTTCATGATCGAGCACCTCAATGATATCCAAAGGCTCTAATTGAGCCCTCTAAATGAATCTCCTCATCAATACCTTTCCAACGAGCTATTGTGCGCCCTAAACAAAGATCATATGAAAAATTTATGACCCAGGTAAGTTAACTTACTAACTTACCCCACCAGAGATGAAGCACCAAAAGTCATGTGGGCCCCATTGGGGTAAGTTAGTACATTAACTTCTCTGGGTCGTAAATTTTTCATATGATCTCCGTTTAGGGTGCACGATAGCACGTTGGAAAGGTATTGATGAGGAGCTTCATTTAGGGGGATTGATCATAGCCTTTAGCTATCATTGAGATTCCTGATCGTGAAAAAACATTGTTTAGGCCCTCAAAATGGTCCCGGAGGTTTGGGAACCAAAAAATTGCTAAAAATAGTAAGTTTCCAGAAAAATTGTTCTGAGCCAGTTGGGCAAAGTGGACGGCCACTGAGATCCTCCTAGACCAGCTACACTATGTATCTACATTTCAAATGAAATATATCAAAGAGATATTTCCAGTGATCTAATATGTTCACAAAACAAAGCTTGTATGAGGAAGTTATAGGTTGAACAATGCAAGGTAAAATTTAGGCACCAACTTACTTCCAGAGGCCATAAATTATTTCTTATAAGTCATTTTGGGACACAAGAGAAATATATGGAAATCTATTGAACCATAGAAGACATCCATGGAGTCATATTGGAAGTCTGGGTACCAAAAAGTGCAAAGGAGGAGAGGGAATATTCCTGTAGTATTTATTACTAAAAGAGGAAAATAACCAAAACTTTAACAGGCTATAACTAGCATCCTAGAGCTCTGATGAAGGTGTAAATTTAAAAAATTGTTCAAAATTTGGACATGAAGAAACTCAATTCAGATTCTTTCAAACTTCCAAAGGAACATGTGCAAAGATGCATGAGCATAGCTAAAATTTACACTTGCTTGAAAAGTGTACAAAAGGAGTAAATGGGTAATGATCAAATGACTATAACTTTATACTCAAGACTCATAATTGATAAAGGAAACATTCATTGGATATTTATTGAAGAAAATAATCCATATATTCACCTAGAAATGTGAATTGAGTAGCATATTTCACAATAAAATAGAAAAAATATTTCTGGTGCATTTAAAGGGCATAATGGTGCACAATTTTATATATTTGTTAAATTATTATGATCTAACAAATCCTATTTCATGCACATTTTGCAGAGCTAAGGGAATAAATAGAACAAATCAAAATTATCAGAGAGACCAGGGGGATGGAATATGCATAGAGAACTTACAGCCAAAAAGATGAAGTAAGTGGGTTGTGTGTCATCATGGCTAATGTGGGGACATAATCAAATGGGAATGGAGAAGGAAAGAAGGTGTTGATTGAAAATTTGGTCATATCGATTTTCCACTCTTTGGAATTAAAACAAAATATTAAAAAGGAATAATTTGTGCATATTCATCAGTTCATGGTGTAGTCCTCAGTATTAGCTTCATCATGCATTTTGTGGAATCAAAATATGAGTTTGTATTTCCAAGGTATTCATAATTTTGTCTAGAAGTCCGACAGAGAGATTGTAAAAATAAATTTGTAAAATGGCAAGAAGAATTTTTCAAGTATGGTGCACCTTTCCTCTCCATTTTAAAACTTTTTACTAATTAATATCCTCACTTAGTCATTTCTCTCACCTTTCATCTCCATCCATCTCCACACTTAACCATTTTTCTCTCTTATCCCTTCACCTCTCTTCATATTGTCGTCCCATACTTTGTCATTTTCCTATTTTCTCATTACTCTCATATCCCCTTCACTTCTCATACTTATCCATTTTTATACCTTCAATTCCTTACTCTCCTCTCTCTTACTCTCATTTCCATACTTAACCATTTCTCCCTCTTTCATTCTACACTCTTCAACTCTACTCTCATACTCATTCATATTCTCATTTTCTTTTATTTTCCCTTTCCTCATTACTATTCCATATTTCATGTAACCCTATGAACTCCTCATATTATTTTAATATTATTTATATTTTCCTAAGTTTTATGGGCATATATCCAAGTGACACATGGCAGGTTGACTAGGTGATGACTAGGTAATGACTTGGCAACCAAAATATTACCGAGAGATGTATTTTTCTAAGGCAAGAAGAGCTAATCTACGAGACGTCTTCCATACTTTCCATATGCTTCACATTTAGTGTATGTTAAACTTTTCAATATATACACTAAACTCTCAACGTGACCATAAATGCATGTGGGATATCTATTTTTAAAAAAAATCAAATTTTAAATGGGCAGTTTAAAAGAAAAGAGAAATTAAAATGAAGGGCTAAGAATGACCCACGAAAATTAATGGACGATGTTTGAGTCTCTGACTTCTCGAGGTTGTATCTTGAGATATGGGAATCAATTTTCAGAAAACTATACCTCGTTGGAAAGGTAATTTGATGAGTAAGATGATGGAATAGGTTTAAAGAGGTGAAATTGGCCATAATATTCTCAGAAATGGAAAGAACAATCAACTATGTTTTTATGGTGTGCTAATAAATCTACTTGGTACCTTGACTTCATGAGCTCATATCCTGAGATCCAGAAATCAAAACATCACTCAAAAAGACTCTTTGGAAAGATGATATGATGAATTTTACATCTAAATTAGTTTTCATGGCTGATAAATTCAATACAGTTCCCATAAAATTAAAACATAGTCCTCTCTTTTAAAAGACAATAAATTAAAATGTTTAAAAAATAAGTTTATTTAAAATAAAAATAAATAAATTATTAAATAAGAAAAAGGCCCACTTCAAGGTACGAATGTAAATAATATAAATTCATTAATGAGGATTTAATTAGGAATTAATTAAAGTGAATATTTGAAGAAGAAAAACGCATGGAAAATTCCAATAAAGAGAAAACCCCTAACTACATCAAGACGCTAGAAGAGAAGATTTTTAAAAGCAAGAGAAGGCTCCATCAAAGGGTTAGAGAAGTCTGCATTATCAAAGTAGAAGATCAGAATAGAAAGGGTCTAGCCATCAACATGCAAATAATATTTTGATTAGCAGATAAATATATCCATCTTCTCCATTCTTCTTCTTCTTCTACACTATTTTTCTCATGGCTTTATGTTTGTATTTATGAATTGAGCAAAAGGTTGAGAGTCTTGAGTGTTTCTCTTGTAATCTTAAAATAATTTTCTTATATGGTCATGGAGTATTTACGGGGATATATTTGATTGTCATATGTAAGCTAGGAGTTTCTATTGGATTCATGGGAATTTATTCTTTGTTCTTGACAAGACTTATTTATGAAGATTTAGTCAATTGGTTTGTTGAGATGTTTTTTATTGTTGAATATATTTTATGAATAAAACTCCACAAAGGAATACTTTGGGGTTTTACTTTAATTATTTCTTAGATCTTGGGATCTCTGAGAATGATAATTTTTTAAGTATTCTCATTAAATTATTTCAAGTTATGAATGCATAACTCATTTAAAGTTCTTTGAGATGATCAAAATTATTTCATCATTTTTCTTGTGAGAATATATGGATGTATCCTCTACTTGCATGTGATTTAGAGGGTTGAATAAATGGTGATGAGTATGTATATATTATGATATTGAAGCCTTCCTTCAATATTTTTATTGTTAAGAAGTTACTTGCTGCATATAAATATTAGATCAAGTTATCAAGAACCATTCTGTGTATAAATCAAAACAATAAAGATTTGGAGTTTGCTACTTAGCACTCTCTTATTTTAATATCATTATCTCAATATATTCAAAGATAATTCTTTAAAGAAAACAGAGTAGTACCAACACTATAAAAATGAAGGGGTATTTTTAATCTCGATGAAGTTTTTGTTTCGATCTTAACTGATTCAAATATCAACAGGAGGAATGCGTGAATTTGGTAGAGACAATAAAGAGTATAAAAAAATATGCACTGAGCTATAAGGCTAATAATCAGAAGCTTATGAGAGCTTAGGAGAAAAAAAATGACATCAACATCAGTTTGTTGCAAAGCTTGGACATAATAGAGAATAAGGTGGATAAGGAGACAAAATCAAGTAAGTCAAAGAGTCATAGATCTGATGCTAAAAGGGGAGAATCTAGAAGTGTTGATAAAAATCATCATCACCCACCAAGGAACTCAGTTAAAAGAGAATAATTAGTTCAATTTTATCTCTTTTCAGAAATCATAAGAGGAGGTCTGGAGGGGATGAATTGCAAGGGGATTTCAAAAAGATCAAACCTCCTACCTTTGATATCGAGCACAAGAAATATGAGGATGCAGAGTCTTGGTTGTTGGGGATGAGGAATTATTTTCAATTTCACAATTATTCCTCACATGCAAAAGGAATAATTGCAATTTACTAGCTTAAGGGAAAATCATCAATTTGGTGGGACCATCTCGTGCAAGTATATCACATTCAAGAGAAGAAGATCACTTTGAGGTAATTAAAAAGTTATTTTCAAAAGAAATACTTTTTCAAGCATTATTATGATAGGAATATGAAGTAGTTATTTGAAATCAAGTTTGGAAGCATGACCATGGATGAGTATGAGAGAACATTATTGGAGTTGTTGAGGTATGTTGAGTCCATCAAGGATGATAAATTCAAGATTAAAATATTCATGAGTGGACTACTTTCAATTTTCTAGTGATAAAATATAGTTTGATTATCCCAAGACATTGTAGTGATAAAATATAGTTTGATTATCCCAAGACATTGGAGGAAGCAATAAGAAAATTCAAGTACCTCTATGATCAACATAGAGGAAGACCAAATTTCCAAAAGTCCTGAGAAGACAAGAAGAAAGGCAAGATGGAGTGGAGGAAGAAAGGGTACAAACCACCATTATTCAAGAATAATTCTTAGGGGAAGCCAACTCAAAATGAACCCATAATGTCATAAAAATCGGGAAAAAGGTCAAGGAGACAACCTATTAAATGTTGGGGTTGTGATGGAGGTCACATGTACATAGATTGCACTCATAGAGGTGAAAGAGTGAATACTATGCATAATGTACAACATGATGATATAATTGAGGAAATTGGCAGAAGCATGCCAAGGATCTATGTAGCCCTGGACAACAAAAAAAATGAGTTTCAATCCCATGTGATTGAGGTGGAAGGTAAGATCAATGATCAACCTATATCTATTTTAATTGATTCAAGAGCTAGTCATATTTATATAGATCTTAAGTTGGTGGAAAGGTTTCATTTGCAAAGAATAAATCTTGGGAAATCTTGGCTAGTTCAATTAGCCACAAGAGCTAAATGAAGAATTAATGAGTTGGTTAAGGAATGTCCAATGGACATGAATCGAATGATCATAAAGGATAATTTTAATATCATACATTTGGGTTCATACAATTGTTTAATTGGTATGGATTGGATGGACAAGTATTATGATGTCCTAGATTTCTATAATAAAGCATTTGTTTGTATGGATGAGGAAGGGAACTTGAGAAAAATTCAAGGTATTCCAAGGGTAGTATCCATCAAATAAATTTTATCCTTGCAGCTAAAGAGAGGCTTTAGGAAAGGATTTCACATATTTTCAATGCATATGGAAGATACACCTTAAGATAAAGTGCCAAGCATTGAAGAATATGTAGTCCTAAAATAACTTCAATATGTATTTAGAGAGATATCAGGGTTTCCACTGAAAATAGATATTGATTTCTTTATTAATTTGATGTCTGGAGAAACCCCAGTGTCCAAGACTCCTTATAGGACGAGTACACCAAAGTTGAAGGAATTGAAAATGCAACTTGAATAACTTTTGAAGAAGGGTTATATACGCTCAAGTGTGTCACTTTGGGGTGCTCCGATATTATTTGTGAAAAAGAAGGATGGAAACTTGAGGCTATGCATTGATTTAAAAAAATTGAATAAGGTGAATGTGAAAAAAAAGTACCATTTGCCACAGATAGATGATCTTTTTGATCAGCTGAAAGATGCAAATATATTCTCCAAGATTGACCTCAGGTCAAGCTATCATCGGGTGAGAATTAAAGAAGAATATATAAACAAGACAACATTTATAACAAGGTATGGCCATTATGAGTTTAAAGTGGTTCCATTTGGGTTTTCAAATACACCAGTTGTCTTCATGTGTTTGACGAATGAATTTTTTAGAAATTACTTGGATAAGTTTGTCATTGTCTTCTTGGGTGACATACTTATCTACTCCAAGTTTGAAGAAGAGAATGAGCATCACTTGAGGATGGTGCTACAAGTATTGAGGGAGTATCATATGTATGGAAAACTAAGAAAGTGTTCATTTTATCAGAGGCGGATACATTATTTGGGCCATATCATTTTAGAGGAAGGGATATCAGTGGATCCTAAAAATATAAAATCCATTGAAAGATGGCCAACACCAAAGAATGTCACAGATGTGAGATCATCCATGGGGATTGCAGATTATTATAGAATATTTATTGAGGGTTTTTCAAAGATTTCACACCCAATTACTTCTTTGAAAAAGAAGGGTGTAGTAGTTGAATGGACCTTTGATTGGGAAAGAATTTTTCAACACTTGAAGAACTTCTTGAAAATTTTACCAGTCTTAATAATTGTTTATCCTAAAGAAAACTTCATTGTGTGCACTTATGATTGCAAGGAAGGGATTGGAGGGGTCCTTATCCAAAATGGGCATGTGATATGCTACGAGTCAAGGAAGTTGAAAGATCATGAGACACTATTCCACTCATGATTTAGAATTGGAATTCATAGTTCATGCCTTAGAGATGTGGATGCATTATCTCATGGGAAAAAGATTTTAGTTAAGGACAGACCATAGTGGTCTGAAATATTTTTTAAACAACCAACTTTGAATGTTAGATAAATTAGATGGTTGGAATTCCTCAGTGAGTATGACTTTGATATAAATCATATCGAAGGAAAGAAGAACAAGGTGGTTGGCACACTCAACAAGAGGGTGCATGAGATGCATGCTATAGACATTAGCATGTACAAATATTATTTGAAATATATAATTTTGGAAGCTACAAAATCAAATCAACATTATATGGAAATAAAGGAAAAATTACAAGAAGGTATTTTTTATCAAAAAATTGAAGATTATGAGCTGAGAGAGGATGGAATCCTCATGTACAATGGTAGAGAATATGTTCCTAAATATCAAGAGATGAAAAATAAGGTGCTAAGAGAGATGCATAATGTGCCTTATTTTGGGCACCTAGGGTACCAAAAAACAATTGCAGTTGTAAAGAGCCAATATTTTTGGCCATGTATGAAAAAAGAGGTGGTTGATTATATATCAAGATGCCTAGAATGTCAGAAGATAAAGGCTGAGAAAAAACATCCAATTGGTTTTCTATAGCCATTTCCCATTCTAAAATGGAAATGGGAAGTGGTGACAATTAATTTTATCACCAAGATTCCTAGAATAGTGAAGCAACACGATTCCATTATGGTGGTGGTAGATAATCTAATTAAAGTTGCTCATTTTATTCCAATGAAGCTAACTCACAAAGGAACCAACATTGCAGATATTTACATGAGAGAAATTTCTAGGCTACATGGTGTGCTTTAGACAATTTTTTCTGACAAAGATCCAAAATTTACATCAAATTTCAGGAAGGGATTAGTTAAAGGATTTGGGACAAATTTGAGTTTTAGCATAACATATCATCTAGAGTTAGATGGGAAAACAGAGAGGGTCAATTAGGTGATTGAGGATGTATGTGATTGATAAACCATCAAAATGGGAAGATTATATACACTTAGTTGAATTTTCTTATAATAATGGGTATCATACATCTTTAAAGATGATCCCGTTTGAGGCATTATATGGAAAAAAGTGAAATACGCTAGTGAGATAGGACAACCCATCAGACATAGAAGTGGTTGGGCCATAATTTCTCCGATAAATGGAAGAGAAGATGGTGAAAATAAAGCAGAATTTAAGGGCTACTCAAGATAAGGAGAAAATTTATGTGGATAAGGGAAAAACTCACAAAGAGTTTAAAGTGGGTGACCATGTGTTCTTAAAAGTAAAGTCCAAGAGAATTTCCCTGAAGTTGGGGAACTGTTCAAAAATGGAAACAAGATATTGTGGACCCTTTGAAATACTGGACGATTGGTCATGTTGCATACATGCTTGCACTATTTGCATCCATGTGCATTCATAATGTATTCCATGTGTATTTTATTAAAAGGTGTGTTCATGATTTTAATCATGTAATTTATTAGAATGTGATTCAGGGGGAGCAAGAAGGAAACTTCTAAGTTCAGTCGGTGTGCAGATTGGATCAGAAAGTCAAGTTTCTTTGGAATTGAGAAATAGGGTTGGTAAAGGTCCAATGGACCTGTTAGGGTCTTGAAGAAATGTGGGAACATGAATATGTCATTCGAGAGGAGTACCTGAATATTTTTGAATATTTTTGGATTGTACATGTGTATACAATGCATTGAGAACACTGCATAAATAAGGGGGAGGGGAATGTAATACCCCCAAGATAAACCCCAATTGTAAATGTATATATGCTCAATAGGCTAGTGAGCCAATATATTTTGGGCCAAAGTGCCTTTGTATATATGTTTTGAGGTTAGAATGCTTGTGTGATATGGAGCCTATGCGCTAAAATTCCAACGAGACTAGAAAATGAAATATGTAATTACACTTAGATTTATTAAAAAAATACATCATTGCCTCAGACCAATCAGACAAAAAGAGTATGGGGGGATATAAAACCACTATAGGGAAAGGGGGTTAAGATTCTAGGAAGAGGGGCTTTAATACAAGGGAATGATATAATATATTATTCCTAAAGTATAAATCATGTGATATATTTTATCCGATGTTTCTAAAGGTGGGGAACATATCACCAAGTGGAGTCAATGTAGTTCCTAGAATGACAAGTGTCAAGTTGGGAACATGCATATATAATGTGGGAACTTAGTGTAATTTATAATCATTATCATCATTCTCACAATTATTCATTTCATTCATTCACTCTTCCCACCCATCAGTCATACACATGCTTAGAGAGCTTGGAAGTTGATTATACCCAATAATTGCTTGGTAGTTTGGGATGAAGAAGCAGGTTGTCAGACCCATGAGCATTCTCTATAGGTGAGAGAATTGTTGGGAGTTTTCTTCCCTTTATGATGGGATAGTGGGTGTTGCAATTATTATAGAATTATTTTGTTACATGTGCTACATAGCTCTTATACTTCTTGTTTTTCCTGTTGTTGAAGCCTTGGAAGGGAAGTGGTACAACTGAAGGACTATTAAGCAGAGAAGGGGTACACTTCTTAGGGTGGGAAAGGTTGTGGGGAGTGAGAGGTTGTGAAATGGGGATGGTTGTTGGAGTTGGAACCTTGGCCTGAGCTTAATTATGTTGTTTGTTATACCTATACTAGCTTAGGAATCCTTTTCCCTGGTGGAGTATTAGCCCTAGCTTGGGGGTGACCTACTGTTGAGATTTATGAACAACAAATTATATTGTTGGGAGGAGCATCTAAGGTCTGTAGCCATTGATTGATTTAATTAAAATATAAGTGTATTTTATGTATTTTCTATGAATTCTGTGTAATTAATTCTGTTATTTATGTTATTGTATTACTATTATAATTATACTTGAGGAATATATGTTGTGAGGAATGCATGTGTGTTCATATGCAAAGAATTTTATTAATTAAATCGTATCATAGAGGAGAATTTTTTTTTGGCATGGCCTAGCTTGGGTATGGGGATTCTACAATTTCCTAGGCTAATATTTAGGCCTCTAACTTCCTCCTCATGGCTATAAGCTCCATGTGCATATTCCATGTCTCTGCTCCTCATTCTGAACCTACTATGTTATTCCTATACCTTAGATTATGCAAAATGTGTATGCAACAAAATTATGTTAGATAAAAATAATTCTATAATTCTATAAATTATACACAATTTTTTTCTCTCACAAGGGTTCGAGGGCAACGCCCCTGAAAAACAAAATTGGCGGTTTTTTGCGTCCATTTTTGGGCAGTTTTTCGGCACATGGTTTTCATCGATGGTTTTCTATTTCCAATTAAGGAATTAGGATTGTTGACTAATCCAAGTTATTGGATTAGGGTTTTGGATGCTATGGGATCCTATATGTATATTGTATTGTAAACAATGTATGAAGTGAATGAATATAGAATATGTTGGTTTTCCTGGTTTGGGTTTTCAGGGGAAAAATCTCTGTGTAATGTTTGTATTTTTCATTGTATCTTTTCTATTCTTTTATTGAAAATATATATGTAGTAAATAATTGTACAAGGATAAAATCTACAATAAGGGATTCTACTCTTCAATATTTTTCCAATGACTACTTTTTTTTTTCCAATTCTAAGCTCTAAGAATAAAGTTATAGTCATATGATTTTTTCCAATTTTGTCACATTTGTGCACCTTTGTCCCTATTGAAATTAAGCTCAGACACCAACTTATACCATATGTATAAGAAAATATGGCAAGAACTACAATTTTTTTTGTATGAAGCACCGATAACACTGATGACAATGAGTTCAAAAAAGCTCTCAAATTGTCAATCTATTGCTCCAATCCAAATCTACAATAATCTGGAAATGACAACTTTGTCATTTTTCCCTTTTTCCCAAACTTCAAATTTTTATCCAAATTGGCTATATCCTAAATAGAGCAGTTTTGGAAAACAGTCACTAGGGAAAATTTATCTGTCTTGATGAGTACATGAAATGTTGACTAAATAAAAATTTGTAGTTTTGTCATCTGGGGTCCCTTTTCCTCCTCTGAAAATCCCAAAACAAAAGAACAAAGGTGGTTTTGAATAGTGTATTTTTACTTGTTTCGGCATATCCACTTTGAAATCCTTGGAATATATCCAATTCCTTCACTAGGTATTTTCATGTCTACATTTTTACACTATAAAATTCTCATTAGTAATAGGGGCCCTATAACTGATCACCACCCTTCTCTTCAAAAACATCTAATTTTTAATTTCTAACAAATTGGTGCATAATTGACTATCGGTCCTCATTGGAACTTCTGCATCCCTCCTCACTATGGAAAAAAAAAAATTCACTAGAATTGAGATTTTACATTCATGTTATGGAAAGAATATGATTATGGTTCAAGACTTAATTTAAAAAAAAAAAAAAAAAACTTAGGGGACAACCTATGATGATGTGGCATATGTCTAACCTGGCTAATTATGTGGCACCATGAGGTGATTCCATGTCACACATTGACCACCCTCGCCTTGGCCCATCATACTCCATCACCTTCCTCCCTCTCTCTTCCTTCCTCTTTCTCCATCACTCTCCTTCTCTTTCACCTTTCATCCTTTATCTTTTCTTTTATTTTCCTATGTTCCCACCCAGGCCTAAATATCCACGCGAAATGATTTGAATGATTGATGGGATGGGAGGGTCCCATACCATACCTTTACTATAGGTGCACATATCCTTGGTTGTAGATCTCAAATATATGGATGAGATCTTCTACGGGATACCAAGTTTCACCTAACCTAAGAAATACAAACTTGATCATGCACTTGATCAGATGGTGGAGAAGGGAAGAAGATCAATCGTGGTTGTGTTTTATGGTTTTTTAAGTATAACAATAGTTTTCTTGATCCAAAATTCCTATGATCTTGATACCATGCAACGTCTTTTAATTTCTTGAGGAGGTTTGAGGAACAACTCCAAAACCACAAATCCAAATTCCTACAACCCGCTTATAAGACATCACCCAGGTGATTTCCATCGATGCACTTGACCCTCGACCCTCTACCTCCATGACCTCTTCCACATGTACATGAACCCTACCATATTCCATCATGGACCCACCACTATGGAATTCCATATCACCTGCCACATGGCCTCCATGTCATCATGTACGGAAAAATTCCCAACGTTTTAAAAAAGTTTAAGTTTTTTCCAATAATGCCTATTTTCAAAATTTGATGTGTGGGCCACCATGAAAGATATGGTGATCCATATTATTTTGAGAACGATATGAAGGATGAAATATAACATAGATATAACAAGGAAATACACAGAGATATGGCACATAACAAAGTAATACAATGAAACTCAGATTCTATTAAGTTTTGTAGGGGCCAACTACTCGACTACGTATGAAGTGTTAAGGGGAGGTGGAAAATATGGTCAAAGTAGTTCCACATTAAATATCGGGTGCAAGACAAGGAAAGGAGGAATACTTAATTCAAAATAATTCTCACCCACTGCCTTGGTGATGGTATAAATCCCATATAGGAGTGGTTTTTAGCTTATGATGGGGTCCTGTGAGGTGCTCTTTCTGCAAGTGAAACCACACCTTATCTCCCACCTGAAACTTGTGTGGTACTCGATGTTGATCGTGGCGATGATTGTACTTGGAATTGGATTTCTGAACAATATCATGAACTTTTAGTTGGATGTGCTGGATGCACTCAACAAATTTGGCTACCCGATCAACCTCGGTTTGAGCATCAGAGGACTCTTTATGTTCAACTACAATGGTTAGAGCTACATCAATGGGGGCCAATGGTTGGAACCACAAGCACACCTGAAAAGGGTTGTGTCTAATAGAGATGTGGAGTGCTCTATTGTAGTTATGTTGAACATAAGGAAGGATTTCATCCCATGTGTGTGGATGTTTGGAAATGTACATCCTCAAGATATGGAAAATCATCTTGTTGACTACCTTTGTATGTCCATTAGTCTGTGGGTGGAAGGCAACTGACTTGGTTAGCTTGGTGTCCATCATCGATCATAGGATGGACCAAAACATTCTCAGAAACCTACTATCTCGATCGAAGATAATAGTGCATGGAAGCCAAAAAATAACCCAAACATGTGTAAAGAAGAACTTGGCGGTGGCCTTGGCTATGATGCTCTTCTTGCAAGGTGATAAAACTACCATCTTAAAGAATCGATCAACAACCACGAAGACACAGTCATTCCCATGCTTGGTTGAAGGCAGACTAGACATGTAGTCCATGGATATGGACTCCCAAGGCCTATCCTGAGTAGACATAAGGGTGTATATTCCTTATTTCTTTATGGTGGGCTTGGAAATTGTGTAGGAAGTGTAGGATTTGATGTACTTGCGAACATATTGTCGAAGATTTGACCAATAAAAATGCTTTTGCAGTGTTTCCACTATTTTATCTACACCAAAATGTCCTTCTACCTCGCTATAATGAGCTTCCCATATCATCTTTCAACACTCACTTGAAGGAACACAGTAATACAATGAAACTCAAATTATATTAATGACTGTCTTAAAATACAAAAGACTATAAAATGAAAAAGCACACAAGCTAGCTAGAATGGTGGTAGCTTATCTATGAGAAGATATGTGTCGACTACGCTCATTCACAAGAAGCTAATTACAATGAGGCTCAAAATTCCTTTCTAACATAAATCATAATTGATAAAACCCTAAACATCCAAAACCATAACCCCGAGAGATGAAACGCCAAAACGTGTGTGGGCCTCGATGGGGGTAGTTGATACGTCAACTTTCTGAGGGCGTAACTTTTGCATACGACCTTCGTTTTGGGTGCTCAATACCTTGTCAAAAAGGTATAGATGAGGAGTGCACATTTCGTTCAACCCAAACTGTGCCTTTGACTATCATCTAGGTTCCTTAAGGAATGGTTGGTCTGATGTGGCCCTTCAGAATTAGCTCTTGGATCTAGTGTTTGATTTCTTCATTCTCCATAAGAGAACACATGTACACAGGTTCGTTAGGTAGAGGAGCACCGAGCATTAGCTCAATTGAGTGCTTTACCTGAAAGTGCACAGGAACCCTAGTAGGAGAGGTGAATATGTATTTGTATTCCTCTACTATATTTTCCACATGTCATTATTGTGCAGAAATAAACCCATGCAGAGGTTTTGGAAGTTGGACTGAACTTCCATTCACCTTTCGATTGAATCATAAAAAAGACAAACCTCCCGGTCTAAGAGACCACCTTTCTTTACTTCTTCACGGAGATTAAAGAGATGACAACCTTTGGTACTATATTCGGTACCCTGTAGAGTTGATCTACCAAAGTATTAATGACACTATGAGGCCTAGATTCATAAACAACATGACACTTACACATATATGGTTGTCCTAAAAAATAATCACAAAATCAAAGGGGGGGGGGGGAATACACAATACCTTGTCTTTGAAGGGTTTGATATTCTAGTGCAGGATACATTGCTGTCTAACGTAGATGTCCCATCCTTGGCTGATCCAACCGATGGTGTATGGCTAAGGATGCAACATTATTTTTAAGTTCAACCTCTTGACAACCTCTGTTGAGATTAGGTTCTTATAGATATTGTTGTCAACAATGAAATGGAGTGGTTGTTCGACAAGATAGGTATTCCAATAGAGGACGAACACCTTTAGTAACCACTCACACAACCAGATCAAAGATCAAAATCAATGTTTTTAAGTGGTAAACCTCCTATGGGGAAACATCCATGGCCCCAGCTAACGCGACCACTTGGAGTAGTTTATTAATGCAAATTAAAAAGATTACAGAGAGATTTTACAAGATATTTCCTCACAATCAATCATCGGCAAATGACCCTCCATGCTCTTTAAATAGATATCATGGACCAATCAAGTGTTAAGACACAGATCAATGGTCATTAAGATCGAGGAGAATATGAACCGCCAGATCACTCTATGTTGAGAACATATCATGACCGTCATATTTCTTAACTACAAATTCATACTAATGCGTACTAAAGAAACACACTTTTACCTAACGACACATTAGACCAAGTAGATATTAACTAACTTCTAAGTGTCTAAATATCCTAACATCCCTCCTTAAGAACAACTTGGGATAGGATTGAAGGATTTACAATAGTGACACAATAGGAGAAGGAATGAGGAATTAGAGCCTATACCCTCTTGATGACAACTTCATGAACTCCTAACATAGATCAAATTTTGGAAAACTTTGCTTCTATAAGAGACTTTGTGAAAATGTCTGCAACTTGATCTTCTATAGGGAAAAAGAGAACTTCAATAACTTGATCATGAATGAGCTTTCTCATGAAGTGCATGTGTAGCTCGATGTGTTTTTTGCATTGATGTTGAATTGGGTCTTTTGCAAGCTTGATGGCACTCTGATTGTTGCACCAAAGGATGGTTGGATGATGCTGTTGGAATCCAAACTATGAAAGGATCTGTCGAAGCCACACGGATTCTTGACTTTCATTTACCACTTCTTGGTACTCTACTTCTGCTGAAGAAAGTGAAATAGCATGTTGTTTCTTATAGGCCCAAGTGACAGGTCCTTAACTAAGGTTGAAAACATAACCTGTAGTAGAATTTTGATCATCAGGGTCTTTGGCCCAATCTGAATTAGTGAAACCAACCAATAAAGGATTCCCCCTTGAATTGTAATGTATCACGAACTGAACTGTACCATGAACATAGAGAAGTATCCTTTTAGCTACTTTCCAATGGATTTCATGGGGTGTTTTCATATACCGAGAAACAAGAACAAAACCAAATGAAATATCATGATGAGTATAAGTCAAGTATAAGAGGCTACCAACTAACTGACAGTATACGGTGGCATCAACTTCAGGAGAAGTACAGGTGGCAACAATCTTGAATCCATATTGGAAGGGAGAAGGGGCTAGTTTACAATTGTCCATGTGAAAGCGATGAATAAGGTCATAAACATACTTATACTGGGAAAGAAAAATTCCTTCATTGGTTTGCAAAACTTAGAGGCCAAGGAAATAGTGCAAAAATCCTAAGTTTGTCTTTTCAAATTTCTTCTTAAGGATGGTTTTCACATGGTTTAAAATTTTTGAGTCACTACTAGTAAGGATAAGGTCATCAACATAAAGGACAAGGATTATGATATGGTGTCCTCCTTTCTTGGTATAGACATTAGGATTATAATGAAATATAGAGAATCCAGTGGAAATAAGAAAGTTGTCCATTTTGGCATACCAAGCTTGAGGATCTTGTTTAAGACCATAAATAGATTTATTAAGGCAAAAAACAAGGCTAAAGTCATTCTAGACATAGCTAAGAGGTTGCTCCATGTAGATTTATTCTTGCAAATCTCCATGCAAGAAAGCAGATTTAACATCCATCTGATGGACCTCCCATTTATGTGAGGCAACAAGGGAATGAACAAGGTGGATGGAATTAATTTTGGCTATAGGGGAAAATGTTTCATTATAGTCAATTCCTTCAACTTGGGAAAATCCTTTGGCAACTAACCGAGCCTTGTGTCTTTCAACACTTCCATCTGATGCATACTTAATTTTGTAGACCCATTTACATCTGACAATTTTTCTTCCTTTTGGAAGAGGTATTATATCCCAAGTGTTTGCACTCTTTTCGTCGTGTGATGAGAAAAAAGTGAGTGCTTACATGCCTAGTTGGGCTCTGCTAGTCATGACAGCTGTATGGTAAAAGGTTAGAAAGAAAACAACTAAGCTATTAACAAGAATTAAACAAAAACTAAGTGAAACTATGAGCATAGAAACAAAAATTAAA